>RJWT010040042.1:0-12561 GCA_004365215.1 Cuniculus paca
AGATCACCCACACATGGGCTCTCCGTCCTGCGGGGCGGGGTGGGGGAGCTTTGCCCCTGGCTGCTGCTCTTGGCAGGGGGTGGGAGGCATTAGAGTCCATGCATCAGAAGAGGTGGGAAAGGTCAGGATTAGCAGCCTCCTAACACACACTGCAGGGCTCCCCTGGTTACAACCACCCCTTCTCACACTCCCAGTGAGTGAGGGGCGGAGAAAATGCTCTAACGCCGGATGCCCAGATGGGGCAGCCTGGGCCCCTCTGATCCAGATTCCAGCTCTTCCAGATGCATCTTTGCCTCACAGCCCTGGCTTCTCTGGACGACCTGATTCCAGCCTGGTGGCTTGGGTCTGGGATGTGAATTCAAGTTCATCTACATTCCTGAGGCAGTTAAACAAACATGAGTTTGTTTAAAAAAAAAAGTATAGAGACAATACAGAACTTCAAAGAAAAATAGTAGGAAATTAACAGTTGTTAATATATTGCATATTGTTATTTTAGAAGTAGTTGTTCAGATTACAAGATTTAGACATGAAAAAATGATCAAACAATCAAACAATGAAAGCACAAACTGTTCTTTTTGATGAACTTACGGAGATTAGTGATATAGTTGTCTATCTTGTGTGTATATATACACATACTAATAACCCCCCTGTGTGACGTCAACCAAATCTCTTACCTTCCCTGAGCTTCAATTTTCTCTCCTTTAAACAGGATCACAAGGACACCTATCCCAGGGGTGGTGGAGGGTAAATGCGGTGCTACAGGAAAAGCACATAAGCACATGGTGAGCACTTGCTCAAGGATAATCAGCATTCTTTCCAGCACCACCCTTGAAGGCAGTTAGAATGTGTGCAACCCTGAGTGCAGCCAGGCTGAGGTCGAGTGGGATTGGCACAGAGCCTTCAGGTCAGTTCATGGCACTCTGCCTGCACAGGCTGTGTACTGGCTTCCTACCCTACTTGCTCCTCCCACCAGGCCCTGCGCATCTGGTCCTGCATACTTCTCAGAGGTCATTCCTGGACACTCCCCCCACTCCAGTCACTCTGCTCCTACCACACTGGCCTGCACCTTCCTTCTTACCTCAGGACTGGGCATGTGTTGCCTCTGCCTGGAGCCCTTTCCCCAGTGCCTCTGCTAAGTCTCACCTGTAGCCCATTTACAGGACTCTCCCCTTATCAAAGAGGACTTTGTCCCCAGTCTCATTCCCTTGTGTGTTATCATGCTCTGTAACCACCTGCTTCCTTGTTTGTTGTCTTCCCAAATAGACTGCAAGCTCCTCAAGGCAGGCCAGGTCTGTTTTACTCATCACTATGGCCCCAAAGCCCAGCATGGTGCCTACAAGCTAGTAGGGAGCTCGGTAAGTATGAGGATAGATGGATGACTGGATGGATGCTTGGATGAATGGATGGATGGATGGATGAATGGAAGGATAGATGGATGGATGATAAAAGACAGCCAGCTCTTTTGTACACACGTGGTAGTGTGCTCAATTCGTTTAAAAAAGAATGGATGAATGGATCAATAAAAGTATAAAATAGCATAATGGTTAAATGTGCAAGTTTTGGAAATGAGTGTTTTGAGTTTGAAACCCATCTCTGCCACCTATAAGCTGAGCCACTGATGAAGGCGTTTGTTTATTGCAGAACTTGTGGGCAAAGAACCACACAGCACTTGGTCCCCGAGCTTCCAAAGCACAGATAAACATCCAGCTTTACACACCATTGTCAACGTTTTGGTCACAGCCTGACCCAAGAGATCCATCTTCTCTTTATTCATCTAAAATTATTACTTCCACAAACGGAGGCTGAGACTGGCTCTACTGCTACCCCCTAGTGTGACACAAGCTTGCTGAATGAAGCTTCCAGCTGAGTCACCTGTAGATAGTGGCTCCTTCAGGAGCCGTCCTTGTTCACTTTCCTGGTCCTGGAAACTGTAACCAAAGGTTCGGACCATGTTTCCCTTACAAGGTGGTGGGCAGCCTCCACAGCACCTCGTGGAGGGTGCAAGGGTCTGGCCATTACCTGAGGATCCTGAGCCCCTCTTTCCATCTCTCTATTGTCTACAACTCTCCAGGCTCAGAGATTTGCAAGTCACTCTCTTCCCCTTGCTTTAGATGGGGAAAGTCCTCAGGCTGAACCTTGCTGCCACCCACAGGGCAGCCCAGTCTTCTGCTGGGGCCATCTACAGACGAAGAAACTCCAGGACATTACCAAGCAGATGCAGGCAGACCTGGATGAGAATCCCGACTCTGTCCATTATTAGCTGGATAGTGCTGTGTAAGAGACTTAAGCTCTCTGTGTATCAGTTTCCTTGGTGGTGGGGGGGGGGTCATAACAGTATCTGCTTCCTGGGGTTGTTGTGAGGTTATACAAACACTTAGAATAGTGCCTGGCATGCACAAGTGCTGTGTAAAATTTCGGTAATTATAGTAGTAATAATGCATGATGAGGAAGAAAGGGCTGAGAATGATCATTTGGTTGTTGGACACTCACCTTAGCTGGGCTTCAGATACTTAGCAGGACCTGAGACAGACAAAGGTAGCTACTGACACAGCGATTCCCTGTGAGGTATTTCCCAACATCACCGTCATTAGCAGATTGCAGAAGGGTCTACTCTGATTCCATCAAATCCCAGGGTATATATAGCTCCAGCTCTTAGATTTGTCCTGAGCAGAGGGACCATGTGTGAAACTCTCATGATACATACCTGGGCATTCAGGACACAAGTCTGCGTATTTTACTTGTATCTGAACATAATAAAGAGGTGAAATAATTATGGCAAAATATATCACCAAGAATGTTTAAAATGCATAGAGAAGCCGCTGCCTACAGGAAAGAAGAGATAAAACGGGAAACCTGTACAAGGCCACAGAAGGAGGCGAACTCTGGTCTCCCAAAATTCAATTCAAACAGGAAAAACAGCTTAAAATGGAAGTAAATAAACTCAAACTGACACAATTAAAATACAGAGAGGGACCTGAAGAAAACTTGAGGAAACGAAACAAATAGAAGTGAAAATAAATAAAAGAAAAATGAAAGCTATGGAAGAGGAAAAAAAATCCAACATACACAGAATTGCTGTTCTCCAATAGATAAATAAAATATTGACACAAAAGAAATATTTACTTCCCTAGTTTGAAATCTTCTCTCAAATAAAGAACAAGAGCACCATCCAATGAGCCAGCACCTGCACCACGCACCCATGGACGAGGCTCATGTGCTGCTGCTCAGGGCTCGCAGCTGTGGTGGAGTAATCACCCTTGGGCCAAGGGAGCAGCCTCTCTTGGAGGTTTATAGCCGCACTAACCCAGGGGTATTCAGAAGGCCAAGCCCCTGGAGTGCAAGTCACTCTGCAAGGAGCCCCCTTGGATCAGCTGAAGCTCAACTCCAGCCCAGGCCACACCCCTGCTTACCTTTTCCCTCCATCTCCTGCTTTCTTTTCTCGCCCAGAGGTCTTTCCCAAGAACACGCCCTCAATATATCCCTTCCACTCGAGTCCTTGCCTCAGGCTCTGTGGCACCTGAACTAAGACAGTCCATCATGAAATAGCTACAGAAATATAACTTTAAAAAGATAAAATTGAAATAGAAATTCTAATAGCTTCTTCCCTCACTGCAGAGGATCCTGCATGGCCCCCATCGATGGACGCCCCTCTTTGGAGACTCTGGCTGTTGGTCACTGGTGCCAGCAGTGAAGAGGCTGAGTCAGAGCTGCAGCTTAGTAAAAGGGGTCTGGCTGCCCTGTAGAGACTGCAACATGACAGAGGAGCAGGTAGAGCAGTGAGGACAAGAAGACAGGCATCTGAGCGCGGGCCATTGGCACCTCAAACTAAGTCAGGAGAAGAGCGTGGCGAGAAGATTTCGGGGAGAATTCCCTGCACGCTGCAGCTGAGTGGTGTCACGGGACCCACACACCACCACCCAAGCCAAATTCTCTTCTCTTGAAAAGAACTTGGAGTTCAGAGAAGAACCATCTGCTCTCAGCTTCGTGGGGGGTAAACACTGAGGCGCAAACCATGAGTCTTATTTAAGAAGGTTTCAAGACAGTGTTCAGTATATTCATGTGGCCATTTGCTAAGCACTTACTGTATACCAAGCTCTTTGCTAGACCTGAAACAGATACAAGGAAGAGCACATCACAATCTCTGCTGTCTGGAAGCTCCTGTTCCTGTGGGGGAGACAAATACATTCAGAGACGGCTGTATTACACATCGCAAAGAACTCAGTCAACGCTGGTGCCAGACCTCATGTTGACTCACACGGTATTGAAACTCAGTATTTGTGGAGTGCCTTCATTGAGTACTTACTATGTGCTAGACATTGGGGAAATTAGTCCTTAGTGATTGATTCCATTGTTTTTTATTATCCTTGCTGTTTTATTTAATCTTCTCAGGAACCCCATAAGCAGGACTTGATGGCCAGCCCCCTGCTTTAGGCTCAGAGAGTTCACCATCTCAGTGCTAGCACAAGAGAAAACAAGATCCAGGCCCAGCCAGTCTGAATCTGCAGCCTGAACTCTGTCCACCTGCAGTATGCAAACCACAGAGCCCAGTCCAGGGGACACACTGGGGCCACTCCATTTCAGAAGGCTCCCGGGCAGCATTCAGGCATCTGGATTCTTCCTGAAGGTAGCAAGGAGTGTGAGAGGACTGGGCCAGAGGCTCAGTGCTTTAGGGAAATCATCTGGGCTCCCATCCAGAGCCAGGACCAGAGTGAGGCACAAAACCTAAAGGGAAGCCAAAAATTATTAGTCATCGAGGTAAATAAAGACAGGATCAAGAGTACTGATTTTTCCTCTTGCTCCAGGTTCCAACAGAGCTTAGCAAAACACTGCTGCCCACCCCTTCTTTACTGAAAATTTTGACTTTTTTTTTTCACTGAGGAAAATTTTTTGTAGTAATTTTAAAAATTGCATTAAAATGTTATTTTTCTTGACTACTGAGTTTTGGGGTGCTCCTTTCATACTGATCCTGAGGCAATTGTCTGTCCTGCCTCCCTATCCCAGGCCCTCCTCCTGTGCCTTGTTTATTCCTGTTTGCTCCATGCAAAAAATTGTCCAAACCTCAATCTCTACATCTGTGAAATGGGAATCACTTCAGCATTTCTGGGAGAACTAAATGAGAATGCACAGGTACAAGGCTTGCTTTATGAATGACAAACTGTGCCACTCAAGTAGGACATTATCTGTCACATAGGCAAAGTCACCCAACAAGATCTTTGACTGACCTGAGAATCATCATGGGTTTTTTTTCTCTAAACCTAATCCTTGGTCACACTGTTCCAATTTCCATCACATTCCTTTTTCCTCCATTTTCAACCCCATTGCCTTCCCTACCCCGTAGAGATAGTCACAGTGTGATTCTTTCTTAAAGAGTTCTTGGGCCAAGCAAAGTGCAGTGGTGCACACCTGTAATCCCAACACTCAGAAGGGCTGAGACTGAAAGATGGAAAGTTTGAGCCTAGCTTGGGCAACTTAGCCACTTAGATGGACCTTGTCTCAAAATGAAGGGGTAGAGGGGGGAATTGATAGAGATGCAGCCCAGTGAGGAGACCCTGGTTTCAATATCCTACTCTGCAAAAAGAGAAAATAAATAAGTCAATAAAATAAAAGTTCTTGGGCTAGAAAAATCCTCCAAGAATTCACTGCAAAATGTGGTTTTGTTCTTGGGTAAAATTCATTCTGAACTGGGCAGTTGAAAACAAACACTGCTTCTTCCCTGATGTCAGAAAAAATACAGCGCAGTTCCCGACCTCCTAGAGAGAGCTGAAATATTCTTTTTCTTGGGGGAAATGAAGCTTGGTCTCATGCACTGGAGAGGGACTATTTCCAACCCTACATTCAGGATGCTCTCTATTCAGATGGTGTAAGCCCGAGTCAGGTACACATGCTGGGACCTCTGAACACATTTCCAAGGAAATCAGCATAATGCACAGTTAATATTCAGAACGTGATTAATTCAAAAGCCCCATTCCATATTCCAATTACATCCACTGCTCCCCTATGTGGGCTGGGTTTTGCTTAAATGCATATGGAGTCAATTGGAGCTCCAGATTGATGGAGGCTGCCGAAATCCTGGCGCCCCAACAGTAATAAGTTATATTCCTATTATGTGGTGGGTAATAAAAAATCTGATATTTATTCTGCTGGGTTTTGAGAAACTCTGGGAAAGAACGTAGGCTGCTGGAACACTGCAACATATTTCACCAACAAATGTCCCTTCTGTGGCTTGACTGTTTAGAGGACCAGGGCCACCCTAGAACCCCGGTGTCCACGTACTTGAAGAGGTCCAGCAGCAAACCCATCACCACTGGCCGTGTCTCTCTCCCCTGTGATAGAGTTCTGTTTCTGTATTCCTAGAAAAAGCACAGGGAGTGTGACTGATGCTAGACCAACAGACTTCTCTGACTTTCCTTTGCCCCCTCTGTAAAATGGGAAAAATGATAGCAAGCCCAAAGGCTTATCGAAAGAATCACATGAAATCGTGAGCAGGCAGGTGCCTAGACCAGTGCCTGGAGCACAGGAAAGACCCAACAGAGCATCTGAAAGGAAAAAATAGAATTTACAAATGAATAAATGGATCAAACTCATGAAGACAAACACACTTGTTAGGGCAGTGCATTGTCACAGGGTAGTAACCATACCACTGGGGCACAGGGAATGATTTTTTTGATAGTTCATGAATAGTCATTTTTACTTTTAAAGTTAGGCACTTATTTTAACATGCCTTGGCAGAGAAATAACAAACACATCGGCTTGATGATTTCATGGCTATTATTGCTTAGGATAAAACTAAAGAGCAATGACTATTAGAACAAATCTTAAATTTAAAAATAATGAAGCATACTGAAGGAATGACAAACATATTGAGGACAGTGCTAAAATCACCAGGGTTTGGGGAGCATTATTCTTTTTTCAGATTATTTTCTTTATTAGTACATGTTTGTAGTACATAATGTTTAAATTCCTTGTGTGGTGTTGGTGTATGCCTAATACATCTTAATTTTTATCTCCTCTCCCACCTCTTCCACCCACCTCTTGATCCTCTTGTCCTCTGAGAAAGATCTATCTCCCTACTACCTATTATCTCTTTTATTTTGCTCTTTGGGTTTGTTTTACACTTTGGGTTTGTCATAGAAGAGAAACCGTGTGATATTTATGCTTGTGTGTCTGATTTATTTCATTTAACATTATGGTCTCAAAATGCATCCATTTTCCTACAAACAACTCAAGTTTATCATTCTTTATGGCAAAGTAGTACTCCATTGTATATAAATACCACATTTTCTTTACCTATTTATCTGTTGATGGACAGTCTGTTTGGGGAGCATTGTTCCTAAAGGAGAAAAATAGTGACATATAAATCGTGGAGTTAGCAAAGACCTTTTTAAAGATAGATAGATAGATAGATAGATAGATAGATAGATAGATAGATCGATCAATCAGGCACCATGAAGGATAAGAGTGAGTCATGCGGGTATATCAGGGTGACCCAGAATTCCCTATGTTGGTACCCAATGCTCATTCCCACCTACAGGAAAGCACATCTGAAATGAGGCACTGAAAACAGCATTATTATAAAGATCAACGGGAAGCTTCTCAAATTTACTTTCTAAGTAAATAACCAATACAATATTTAACTGATACAGTAACCCCCTCTACATGTGGTTTTGCTTTCTGCAGTTTCAGTTACTGTTATGGTTTAGATCTGGGGTGTGCCAGAAAAGTCCCATGTGTCTGGAAGGTGACTGCATTATGGGGGCACTGTATGCATCAAGGGATTTGCCCAGGGATAAATTCATAGCTTATTCACTATTAGGAGGTGGGGCCTGGTTGGAGAGAAAGGTCACTGGGGTGTGACCTAGAAGGGCATATCTCCTTTCCCAGCTCCTCCCTCCACTGTGTTTCCTGGCTCCATTACGTGAATAGATTTCCTCCTCCTGGCCCTTCCACCTTGCTATTTCTGCAGGTAAGCCTATGGACCATGAAACTGTAAGCCAATGCATACCTCTCCTTCTTTAAATTGTGGGTGTCTGGTATTGTGTCTCGGTGATGAGAAAGTGACTAAAGGAGTTACCCATGGTCAACAGTGGCCTGAAAATATTAAATCAAGAATTCCAGAACTAAACAATTCACACGTTCTGTAATTGCATATTCTCACTGTATATGCTTGTTACGGCTTGTGTCTAGATGTCCCCCCAAAGCTTCATGCAGTCATAGGTAGAGCTTTTCAGAGGTGGCTGGATCCAGGGTGTGTGATGCTGGGATTAAGTGTGTGATGCTGGGATCAAGGGTGTGTGATTACTAAATTAGTCCACTGATTGTTTGGCATAGTTCTGGGAGTAGATAATGAGAAGGCCTTCCCTGGGCCTGCCCTCTGGGCAAAATATGAGACAGAAACAGGTCTGCTTGCTTGCTGCTTCTTCACTATTTTACTGCTTTGCTGTCTTTTGCCTGCCATGAATTGTTTCACCTCCATCTTGTCCTTCTGCCATACCACCCTGCTTTGGAGACAGCCAGTTATGAACTAAAACCTCTAGTAACTGTGAGCTACAATAAACCTTTCCTCCTTTAACTTTGGGTGTCTGGGTTGGGTTTTTGTTTTTTGGGTTTTTTTTTTTTGTCTCAGCGATGAGAAAAGTAAGTAAGACAATGCTCCCCAGATAATTGCAAGTAGGCATCTTGAGTATCAGATTGGCGGTCATGGTATTGCAGACTTGAGATCAAGTTACTATCTCAATGCCTGTGTCATTTTCCTCACTTCATATCCTCACAAAGGCATTGGATCATCTCATATCATCCCAAGAAGACAGAGAAGTTCAGTACAATAAGACATTAGAGAGACAGAGACCACAGGTACATAACTATTATTATAGAATATTCTTTCCATTACTCTATCGTTATTAGTGACAGTTGCTAATCTTCTACCGTGACTAATTTATAAATGAAATTTTATACCATGGGTATGTAAGTATAGGAGAACCATAGCACATATGAATGAGGACAGTGGTGTACTCATCCCCACCTTCAGGCATCCAGTGGTGGCTTTGGAATGTGTCCCCCATGGACAAGGGGGAAATACTGTAGCTCAAATTATTTTCCAACATCTCTGATAACTGAACCCACCCAGCAGTGACTCAGTGCAGTGACTGGGAACTGCTGGTCTCCAGGAGCTTGCTGTGTGGGTAAATTAAAACCACCCTGGGTGTCAGGAACCTGAACCCAACTAACAAAGAAGAGAGTTGGCTCCAGCTCGCTCGACTAGAATGCCAACAGCTAGGGAGCTGCTGAGGCCTTTGTCATCTGCTCTCCTAATTACAGAGTTCTCTGCTCCCTGGAAGATAAAGCCATTTCAGGCTGGAAACTATGCAGAAAGACAAGCTTCTGCTGCAGCTAGCATGGGGTTTGGTTGGTTGGGGGTGCATCTATTTTTACACAAATTTCTGAAAATCTCTCCTGCACACGGACAGAGAAAAAGCTATTTTGCTCTGGCAAATCCTAAGGAGCTGAAGGTTTTTTTCAGTTTACCGAGGCAGAGTTCTCACCCAGAAAACCATGAGTTACATTCAAGGGCCCCGTGGACCCTTTGAAATTATAGATAAACCAGTGAAAGCTTTGTGTGTGTGTGTGTCTGCACACATATGCAGCTGAGCATCTTTCTTAGAAAAAGTTCATGGCTTTCATCACATTGTCAAAGGATCTGGCTTGGGTTTCGTTGCCTGCTTGAAGCTTGAGTGATGTGGAGTCCTAAGGAACTCATGAAGGGGAAAAGGGACAGAGCTGCCTCAGTTAAGAGTAGAAAAGGTGACTTGAGGGGAGGCTGAGATCTGGGCATCTTGGGCGCAGCCATAATGGTGAGAAAATCAATATCAGAGGAGAAAGAAACATTTTAAGAAATATTTCTGTAGACTGAGTTGACTTCCTAGCATGGGGAAATTACAAGAAGTGAATGTGAGTTGCTTTGGAATTAATCTTAGGATTGTTCTAGTGTGTTCTTTTTATCTCTGCAACTCCCTGGACTGTGCCGTGAGGATCCTTGCATTATAAGCATCACATGGACACTTCTCGCCAGCTTTCAGATCTCTTGCCAGACTCTTATCTCCTAAAAGACAGAAGCCCTGGCTAATGCAGCACCGTATCCTCCTCCATCCTCCAAGCTGGTGCTCAGAAAGTATTTGCTACAGGCATGATCGTGCCTGTCTTTGGGGGTGTCATGTTTTTGAGTTTGCATCCAAATGGACATCCATCAAATTGCGTCCTCTATCAAAATTCAGAATGTCTTCTTGGAGAAGCTACTTCACCACTGTCATCCATAGTTTTATATGGTTATTGAAATGATTAAATGAGGGAATACATTTTAATCCTATTCCCAGCACATACAAGGCATGCAGCCAATGACAGTTGTTGCTTTTTTTCTTTTTTTTGGCGGCACCGGAGATTGAACTCACAACCTCCCGCTTGCCAGGCAGGCGCTTAGACCGCTGAGCTAAATCCCCAGCCCTTGTCTTTTTGAGACAGGGTCTCACTATGCCATTCAGGCTGGCCTTGAGCTCACTTTGTAGCCCAGGCTGGTCTCAAACTCACAACGATCCTCCTGTCTCGGCCTCCTGAGTGCTGGTATTACAGGCATACGCCACCAGGCCCAGCTAGTTGTTGCTTTAAAGAATACTTCTTTTAAAAGATTGACCCTGATACTTCGTTTTTGTTTTGTTTTGTTTCAGGTAATGCAGAGCCCTTGAGTTTTCTAGGCAAGCACTCTACCACTGAGCTACATTCCCAACTGTTTTCCCTTAACTATGTCAAAATCATTTATGGTCAGCAGCATACATCTCAAATTGCCACTAACTTCAACAAAACATCATTTCATCACATCCATAATTGTGGAGCGCCTCCTACAGCTTTTCTAGGTGGGGCTGCAAGGCTGCAATTCTTACCTCCATGAGCTCACAAGGGAAAGCACAAGAAGGGCTTTGCTCAAGTAGTGGTGCGTCCAAGGGGGCTCCTAAGAAAAGAGCCAAACGCCATGGGAAAAAATGACAAGGACCACTCAACAGGACTGGGAGTCAGAGAAGGCTTTCCAGATGAGAAGACATTGAGTAAGAGGGCCTAAAAAGGGAGTGGAGATTTTCCGCTGCAGTAGTCCCTTACCTGCTCTCCTTACTACCTCTCTGGGACCATCCTACCATTCTTTCCGCAGCAATCAGAGAGATCATGGAAAGGTATTGGCCCCTGCTGCTTCTTTTTATGGCTCCCTGTGGCCATTAGAACAAAATCTCACTTTTTTTCCTCACCCTATTTGCCCCTGCTGAACTCTCTGAGGTCACACCACATGCATCAGGTTTCCACCTCACATGCATCCTTTCTCTTCTTCCTCAAGACCATGATGGTTCTCACCCCAGGGCCTTTGCACCTGCTCTTCCATGTGCCTGGAAGGCTCTTCCTCCAAGCCTGTCCTGTCTGCCTGCTTCTCACCATTTGCACCTCACCTCTGCTATCATCTCCTCTGACAGGTCTTCCCTGACTGTTTTCTCTACACAGATCCTACTGTTGTTCTCTGCACATCATCACCTTACCTGCTTTAGGAGACTTCTTTTTCTAGAGATCTTGAATTTCTTGTCTTTCTTGTTTCTCTTATTTTCACCTTAGAATTCAAACCATGAGTCCATGGACTATGTCTAACTCACCACCAAAAGCTTGAAACAGTGTTTGTCCTCATTAAATCTTGAATGAATGAATGAATGAATGAATGAATGAATGAATTGGAAGTATGAAATGAACAGATGCTGACCATCTCTAGGATTCATCACAGCTCAGGTTCCTCAACCTCACAGCAAGTCTGCCTCCTGTGACCAAGGCTCAGGTGAGTACATACCTGTGTGTTGCTTTCCCCAGCAAAGAGCCTCACATCTATGTTTGTACTGGCTACACTGGGGTTCACCCTGCATATCATCATCTCTCAAAAGAAACAAATGTGCACCTCCAAAGTGCTGGGGTACACCATCTCTTGTAATGAAGAAAACAGGCTTTAGGGTCAGCTTGAATTCAAGTCCCAGCCACACAAGTTATACAGATTAATAGGCTCATTTTGGCAGATGTGCCCATTCACATAACATACTTTGATTATTTTCCCCATAACTCTTCTTGCTCCTCCTACCCCTCTAGTTTTATGTGTTTTGGGGGAAGGAGTTAAATGCATATAGTGTATATGATCACATTTGTGCCTCTTATTATCACTCTCATGCTCCTATTCCTTCCCCTTCTCATGCCTTATATTCCTATACCTTCCTCTTGTCTACTTATAGTTTCCCTTTTACTTCCTTGTCACCTTTTATTGCTTTAGTAGTGGTTCAGTGGCCACCTGATAGATCCTGCAGTTTGAACTGGTTTGTTTCCATCAAAACTCATGCTACGCAAAGTCATGAGTTCAATCCCCAGTGCTGCAAAAAAAACAAAACAAAACAAAAAAAACTCATGCTGAGGCTTAATTTCTCAGTGTGGCAGTGTTGGGAGGAGTTTGGGACCTAAATGATGGATTCATACTTTTCTCACTGAAATGGATTAACTATT
>RJWT010040043.1:0-12562 GCA_004365215.1 Cuniculus paca
AAACCCTGTATGGCTTTCATTGTTTTGTTTTGATTGATTTTACTCGATTCTGTGTTGTTTGATTGTAATATGTCTGAAGGTGTAGGCAACTATTCTGAAGATAACAAGAAGCATTATGGTAGCCACTGCTATTTTACTAATATCTTGAAGTTCTATATTGCATACATTGTTCTGGTTTGTTTGTTTTGTTTTTCACTCATTTTATTTTGTTGTATTTTGTTTGATTTTACTTATCCCTGATGGTATGAGCAGGTATACTGCAGATAACAAGAGGCATTATGGTATCAATTATTGATTGCTTTTTACCCGGTTTAGAAGTCATGTATCATGTTCATTGTTTTGTTGTGAATGATTGTACTCTGTTTTATTTTGTTTGGTTGTATTCTTTAAAAAAAAAAACACAAAACAACTTAAGTAAGTAGTTCTATCTCTCACTGTATCAGCCAGGAGTCAGTCTGGGAAAGAGAAACCATCCCAGGTTATCCAACCTCTCTCTTTTTCTGAATAACCTAACAAGAAGCCAGCTGGCAATGAAGAAATGGGGTTGGCGGAGTCCCAGCTCCTGCCATACAAAACAGGGTATAGGAAGGTGAATTAAGAGCCAAGAGTCATAGCATAGTAACCAGCAAAAGTATTTTACTCATAATGCTTGATTCTTAGAAACACCCCTCGGGTCATATAATCGATGCATGGCAGGAGCAGAACTGAAGCTCCAACTTGCCGCACACAGTCACACACTGCCATGCTACATTTCCTCATAATAATTCACCTTGCGGTTTGGGGGAAAGTCCCATTAAAATGCTATTGTTACAGGTTCCCATGGGGCACCCGGCAGCCTCAAACTGCGGGCGGTGGGTGCCAGCACTGATGGACACCTCACTCTGACACCGGGATCTGCTTAGATGGAGAACAGTTTTGCAAGGGCTCTGAACCCAAGCTAGAGACAGAAATTTGCTCAACTCGTCTGGGATTCCTCACCCACATCTGGAGTGGGATTTATGTGTAGAACTTTTCACATTCCATATAAAGTTGTCCAATACGCCATATATAAAATGATTTTTGAGAATGGTATCTTGCTTCTAAGGAAGTGTTCTAGCCAAATTACACCTACAACACTAGGCTCATAGGTTACAGTATTTTTATCCTGTTTGTGTGAATCCCAATGCCCAACTAAACAACCATTCGTCTTGCCAACAGTTTTAAAATGTAAGAGCAGACAAGTTGACCTAAGGATTTTTCTTTGTTCATATGAAACACCCTTGTCAGGGAACATTAATGAGACCCACCTTGGCAACTAAGAGGCCCTCTTAAAAATTTGCCCTTCTGAAGGGTTCCATTCTTTATAAGTGCTATTCTCGAATGGAAAATGAAAAATTCATAGTATTCAAAAAGCTAGATTTCTGACTTTATACCTCTTATGGTAACCCTAAGAGAAATAGCAAATGGTTTAACAATTGCCCATTTATAACTGTTGAGTGTTTAAAAGAAAACATAGAGTGAGGGTTTAAAGTCATTGGGAAAATTTTCATAAGCAATAATATTAGTCAAAATGTGTTTGCCTTCACAGCGGGTAGAAACGTGTGTGGCAGAACATTTGAGACAAGAACATGTATTCAAGTCATATACATTGCACATTTTCAGTCAGAAGAAAAAACAGCTGTAAATCAGGTTGGATATTTACTGTTTTAATGTCACTAGAAAGTAATTTCTCAGAAGTTGCTGTCGTACGGAATTTTTGTTAACTTTTTTGTTGTTGTTAGAGTCAATACCTTGATCTGTTCCAAGGAATAATATTTACTCCAGGAAAATGCTTCTTCTCGTCATTTTTCCAAAACCTCTAAGTACCAAAAGCCCTTTTAGAAGTTGTTTTCTTTTGGAATTCTCACTGAGCCACCTACTCATTGGAGGAAACCTACTTCTACACCAAAAACAAATAAAGTCAATTAAGAAACACGGCAGCTGCATGATCGCTCTCTGCGTCTAGAGGCTCGCGGTCAGTGCAGTAAAGCCGCTAGCTTGCACGGAGGCCTAAATAAGTCTTTCTTACAAAACAACATGGTCTGACTGGTCCTTCAGTCCAAGCGCCCATCGGTGAAACTCCATGAGCTGCCTGCACCGTGCACGCATTGCATCATACCCACCCAGGGAGTGTAGGGTGGATTTGTTAATTAGAATTTGGAATCTGCTTCCAGAAAGAGCCCACTAGGAAATAGATGGTTACAGACTACCAAGTATCAAGGTGTTCATGTAAGAAATTTATAAAACTGTTTCACTTAGAATAATTATCTTTTTTGTTTCTTTTTATTTTTTGGCTTTAGCTATGGACAAGTTTTCCCTGTGCAGGCATTTTCAAGATATCATTTCTACTTTTGCAATATTGCCCACTGGCTTATATTTATTTTGTGGCTTGTGGCTGTACGTTATGTTTTTTTTTTTTTTTTCATAGAAACAATTCTAATCTTCTGGGATGGGGTGTAGCTCGGCAGTATAGTACTTGCCTAGCATGTGTAAGGCCCTGAGTTCCATCCCTACGACTGCATTAAGGAATAATATAAAGTAAAATACAATGAAATATCCAAACTAATCTTCTAATTCTAGGTCCATTGCCCAAACTGCATCTAGGGTATCTGTGCAATGAGATGAACAAAACAAAGAGCTTTTCATTGGAATCATGAACATTTAAGAAAACAGATGTTTAGAAGAATGAAAAAAAAAGATGAAGAAAAATTATTGCATTGAAATCCTTTTTAGAAAAATAGTCTATCTTACACTGGCTGTGGTGGCGCAAGCCTGTAATCTCAGCACCTGGGAGGATGAGGCAGGAGGACTGCCAGGAGTTCAAGGCCAGCCTAAACTACACAGCAAGACTTATCTCAAAACAAATAAACAAACAAAAATAAATAAATAAGAAAGAGAAAGAAAATAGTCTATCTTAAAATAGGACTTGTGACCTTAATGTATTGATCACCGCTGTCTGAAATAAATTTGTGCTGATTTGCAGATAGTTGGAGTTAGAATTAGAAAAAATAAAAGTATTCTATTATACACATACTGTACAAAGTAAGTGCTCATATATGTTGTGCTGTTACATTGTGTGCAGGGTGAATCATCTCCAGTTGTTTAATTGTTATTATAAAGCAAGTACACCTACAGTCCTAGAGGAGTTGACCCAGTTTTGGCCTCTTGCAATGCCAGCATCTCAGTGTACACAGTGTGCCAGGAAAAAGCTACACACACATGTGCATGTGCAGGCCGGTGTGTGTGTGTGTGCGCGCACACACACACATTCCTCCCTCTGAGGTCATGGCTACATTTTGATCAGAGGTTCTGCAAAACAGTCAGCCTTCTGAAAGAAACCATGAAGTCTGAGCTCCGTTTGCAGGTTCTGACAATCTTCCAAGCTTCCTGGTGGGAATACTTTGTGATCTTTTCCAGCCTGCTGGAGGAGTGTGCTGGTTTATGGACAAGCTCCTAGGCAATTAGATTTTCATAATTCAAATTAATAACTCCATAAAACACTGCAGATTATGTACTTAGTTTTTTTAATGTATAACCAAAGTATTATTCTGATAGCAATTTTGAAATTATTTGGAACTCATCCCAGGCTTGCTAAAAATAATTTTTAAAAACGTGAAAGGCATTTGAAATTTTTTTAAAAAAAGATCTTATTTAATGAAGACCTTTTTCAATTTATGATTAGATTTTCAGATTAGTAGCACTTGGAAAATATTTGCTTTCACTGGTTTTGCTTTGCTGGGAAGTGGATTTTTAAGGTCATACTTTTCTCACACTGACCTTTTTAAGTAGAAAAGGGGAAATGGCAGAAGGAGATGGAAACAACTTCATTTTCTCATGTTCCTGTTATGCTTCATCACATTGTCTAGTGAAATGAATGAATAAATTAGATCTTTGGTTTCATGTGCTGGATTATGTGTTTTATGTATTCCCCTATTTTTAACTTAGTGAGACTGTTCTTTCATTAGAAGATGGGTCTCCTTAAAAGAAATGTTATTATGGGACTGTATGCATTACATTTAATTTTCACTCAATTTTAAAAGAATACTTATGAGAACAGAGCACTGAAGCAAACAAATATAATTAGTTGGGGTTTCTTTTAAGGAGAGGAGCTGAAAGTGTCAGAAGGCTGCCCCTGGGGCAAATACGACAATCAAGTAGTGGGGAATGAGGTTGCAGGCTTCGGGTAAATGACCAGACCGTTCTATTTTCAGACCTCCTGCCTCTCTTTAACGATCATTTCTCTTTCTCTTCAGGCAACTGATGAAGAAGGGGCAGGGGTTGAAAGAGGAGGAGGGCACTGGCCCAACTAGGACAAGATCCCTGAAGGGATGGGATGTCCCGAAAGGCGCTTCCCACATTCCTCACAACTAGGAAAGTTGCATAGGCTACAGAGGAGAGGAACCGCACTGCAGCCCGAGGCTTTGCACATAAATCTCCATGAGCACCAGAAGCACTCAGAAGACTTATGAAAAAGCAGATAAAGAAACCCTGTCTCAAAAAAACCACACAAAAAAAAAAAAAAAAGAAAAAGAAAAAGCACATCGCAGGTTCAGCTCCTCGAGTTTCCTAGAGATAGTCTAGCAGAGGTACCCAAGAATTTTTTTTTTTTAATTCGCCAGGGGGTGCTGAAGCTGCCAGTCCTCAGACTACACTCAGAATGACTGACTCAAAAATTCAACGAAAGACCAAATAGCTCTGAACAATTTAAAGGTACATCCACAAACAGCAATGGAGAAAGTAAACTTTTCTCACAAATTGCTTGGGTATATCCTCACATCTGAAGATTGCTGCTGCAGATGGTCAGCTGATTCTCATTTACAGGAAGAATCTTTATATGCGTTTAGATCTCCCTTGCTTCTCTCAAAGCCTTACTCTGGAGAATTCTTCAGGTTGCCAATGGGTTTTTCATTCTTGGCAGGCACACTGATGCTGGGTGTTATTAGAAGACGCAGTAGAAGAGCCATAGAGAGGTGCTAGTTGTCTGAAGTCTTGTTCATGTACTTGGTATTGTAAGGATTGTTTTGTTTTGCTTTGTTTTGTTCTTCTTTTCCTCACACAAACCATAAACAAACTCTGGAAGCTGAACTAGAAAGTGACCTTACCTTAGGTCACACGAGTGTTGGTACACGAGAATGAAAGCGTGAAATACCAAGCGTGGGAAGAAAACGGCACGGAAGCAGTGTGGCTCTTGGCTCCGGGCAGTAAGATGTTTGGCAAATGAGTTTCAAGCTTGTCAGTATCTTCTTACCTTAGTTAAGATGCAAATAGAGAAGACCTAATTAGCTCAGCTTTGTTGAAGTGCTTACCTCTTTAGGAGGGAGACAAAAATACTTGGGATGATAATCCCACTCAACCATGAGAGCGAGGGATAAAACCTCCTCGGAAAAGACTCGACTGTTTTTATAAACAAAAGGCAGCTTTTACAAACTGGGCGGCCACAGATATTCACCACGTGGCCTGCGAGCCTCTGCCACGTGACCGGCGACCTTCCAAAGGCTGTCTCCAAGTGCGATCGCAGAGCCACAGAGGTGGGAAGAGTGGAACGCTGCACACCAGACTCTCGCTTAGAAAGGTTAACCAAAACAGTGCTTCCCAACCTGCTGCCTCCAGAGAAGAAATGGGACACTCAGCCAATGTTCAGTGTATTTGAAACCTAACCAAAATTTTGTTGATTTCACAATTGAAGTGTCAGGTTACTTCACGAATATATGTTTACTCATCAAAAAACAAAACAAAACAAAAAACATGCTTTAATTATATTAATAAATTCTGATATGTAGTTATAGCTACCTTACTTTTGAACCCTAGTAAACAAAATAATTAAATTTTCAGCATATGTTTTGTGCTAGTGTGTTGGCCATGGAGAAGGTGTAGAGTTAGAGTTCCTTGGTCAACAATGGTTACTATCACTGGCTAAGTCATCTGCTATGAAGTAAATTGTGCATCTCTAAAACTTATATGTTGAAGTCCTAATGCACAGTACCTCAGATGGCAGATGTATCTACAGATAAGGCCTTCGAATCAGAGATTAAGTTGAAATGGAACTGTTAGCATGAGCCATAACTCAATTTGTTTGGTGGCCTAATAAGAAAAAGAAACCGGGACACACGGCTCCCAGAGAGGCAAGGCTGTGTGACAACCGTAGCACTAAGACAAGTGTTTACCAGCCAGTGTATGTTAGGAACTGTTTTAAGCACTTCATGCATATGATCTAATTTAATCTCAAAATATAAACCTGACAGGTATGTGCTAGTTAGCTTTCCATAACTGTAATAAAATACCTGAGGCCACCAACTTTAAAAGAGGAAGGATTTGTTTTGGCTCATGATTATGGAGTTTATGGCCCATACTCAGTTGGCTGCATTTCTTTGGGGCCCATGATGAGGCCATCCACCCTGATGGTAGTGTGTGGCCCCATTTACGCCACAACCAGGAGCAAAAGAGGAAGGGGAAGAAGCAAAGGTCCCTTGGCTCTCCAATTTGAGGGTGTGTCTCCAGTGCCCTGAAAATGCCCCACTGGGTTCCACATCTTTAGGGCTGTATGACCTCCTGATACTGCCATGGGCTGGAGACCATGCCTTTTACACATTTGACTTTGGGAGTCTCGCTCTCACAGTGATGGCTTTATTCTCATCTGAGATTAGAGGAGGTAGATAAACAGACTGGTCAAACTCATTCACTTAGAAACCATTAAACTATGATTTCCTCAAACTGGATCAGGGTTTAGGCTTTCAGCAAAATTGGTTTACATCCACAATGTTGCTCTTTTGCTCATTAATTTTGACTTCTTTAATTTAAAGCCAATATTGATTTTTCTAAACATCAGCATCTCATTTGAAAACCACGGATCACAGGGGAGATTGACTCACAGTGTGCTGGTCACTTGTGGTTAGCTTAGTGGAAATACATGGAAAACACACATTCCACAGATGGCTAAATAATGCCGAACTCCTCAAGTTTTTCTATGAAGTAGCCTTAAAATAAGAGGGAAATATGTCTTAGATGTTCCGGATGACTCATTGAAGATAATGACCTTCATATTTTATCTTAATGATTCTTTCAAATTTTACATTCTGCTCAGTAATATATTTGTGCTTGGTTTAGTATGAATTATTTATATGTTTAAATGCCATTGCTTACCCTTCAAAAAATTGTTTTCTGTATTCTTGGTTGTTGGATAAGATATTATTGCAGCAAATTTGTGAAATTTAAAACTGAAATGGACTGGAATCAGGGCTCCATTCTGGCATTATCATCAGGAATGTGTGTGAGTATGGATGAGGATCCAGAGCACAATTCTTTCCTTCTACTGACTTCAGCATTCTTTGTGATAACCCCTGCATAACAATACCAACAATGTTGCCAAAAAGTTTAACTTTGTAGATGGACTCAATTTTTGTGGAAATGTTATGAACTTTTTTTGTATTTTTGAAACATATGATAGGGCTAAACGTTCTCTCTACTGGACATTCTTTCATTCTTTTTTAATGTTCTTACTCATAAAAAGATTCTTTTCCATGAGCGAAGATAGATGATGGTGTAATTCTTATTGTTAACAAAGACGCTGCAAACATCATTACTTTTAATTGAGTAAAAATACTCAAACATCTCATCATTCCCATAAGCAATTCCTCTATTTTAGCTCTCAACATTCATTTTAACTGCAATGATCTTTTCATAAGCACTAACAACCTTGAGAGTTTCTTCGTGCAATTGTTGATTGATATTATTTAACCTTGAAAAAGTATCTGCTTCCTAAGCCAATTTTGTTAAATATCTTTTATTACTCAGGACAAAAAAGAATTAATTCATCTTATCCAAATACCAGCTCTTTGCTAGATGTCTTAATTCACCTTCTGTCTGAGAAAAATAATCATGTGAGGTAGAGTTAAAACATTCTGGCACCCTGCTACACCGCTGCGCTCTGATTTTCCAGGTTAAAACAGTGCATTTGTACAGTCAGTTTTCAAAGCCACTTTCCTGTTGCTAAGAAAAAGAACTTATTCAAACTCCTGGACTTTCATTTTTCTAGGTAAAAGTTTCTCTGTTTACCAGCCTGTTGCACACACCAAGGAACGCGGTAGGTAGACTGTGGCGTGCGTGTTCTTGGTAGATGAAGCAGTGGCGGTTGAGTCATCAGGATGCGCGAAGTCCTCGATGCAGGTGACCAATCCTGAAGTCTGACACTGGCACCTTTTTTCAGCTTAGTTTCCTCTTTTTCTTCAAAATAGATTTAACCATGCTTACAGCACGGGCTCTATCAAATATTCTCATGTTATACGAGTTTCATTTTTTAAAGTATTTTTGAAAATTACCTTGAAGTTTATTTTGAAAAATATTTTATTTGCCTATTTGTATATTTATTGAATTACTTCTAGCAAATCTTGTTTTTTTTAATTTGGAAAATGTTTGGTAACTATTCTTCAGATCCTGTCAGCTGAGCTTCAAATGTTAGCATAAAAGTGATGGTATGAGTACCTTATCTCATGGTTGGTTTGGTGAATATATTCCAGGTTTAGATTTGCTCTTTCTCCATCACAAAATTCACAGTGCAAATAAACATCAAAGTATATATTTTGTTCTGCTAAGAAAAAGAACTTATTCAAATCCTTGGACTTACATTTTCTTGGTAAAAGTTTCTATTTTTACCAGTCCATTGCAGTTCATACAGTGGTGTTTTAATTTTATTAAATGCCATGCTTATTGTGAATCTCTGGAATATCTTTCCTGAGACAACTCTCAATACTTTCAAATTTTATAATTTGATTTCTATTGTCTTGTATAAATTTATAGATCTTAATGCTTATTAGATCTTTAAGTTTTTAGCCTGTATTTCGAGGGTTTGTCCCTTCATCCCAAAATGTAATTTAATAAATGAACCAAGGATGACAATACAGACATTAAAATTTTGATAATTTTGTGATATTGTGGCACTCAATGTGGTGGGAAGTGCAGCTACACTGAACTGTATTTGTGCACATTCATTCAGATCATGAATAGAAGTATTTATCTCTGTGCTTTTTTATTGCCCTTTTTTTTTATTGTTTGTGACCTTTTCCAGTTAGTGAGGGACATTCACACTGTCTGGAAGAGAAGTATTGTGGTGGCATTTAAAAAACTTCTCAGGGTTAAGGTTTTTTGACCTCCAGAGCATAATTTTATAATCAAATGGGGAGAACTGACTGGAGGTCAATCCATGTCAGTGAAATAAGGATGAGAGACGGATCTAAGGAGCTCCCTCTATATGGGCTGGTGTGACTAGGCTGGAGGGAAAGATAAGTCAGAGATGGAAAAGGTTCAGGCCAGAGCAAACCACACAAACAGACTGGAGGTCAGCATTAAGAGGCTCATGATGCTCGTTGCCAGGAAGCAGTCCATATGGTCTTCCATTTCCTGAGGATTATCTGACCTACTTTTGAGGAAATCATTCGTCTCCTTCATAGCAGCTAGTGCCTCACTAATAGGTCATCCAGCAGAGGCAGCTTCTTTATGCAAAGCCTTGTAGAGTTCTGATCAGGTTATCTTTGATACATCTTTAGCACCTTCCTCTTTCGGCAGCTCAGGTAATTTAAAAGGCCCCTGGAAATGGAGGGTAATGATCTTTAATAACTAAAGAAACAGAGATGATTAAAGGGAGAGTGGATGGGAGGGACTTTTAGGCCATGAAATTTGTGCTAAGCATATAAAACACAGTTGTAGTTGTATAGTCAATTGCATGACTATGTGAATTCAAAACAAAAGCAAAACAGTGGTTTATGACGTACTAATCCATAAAATAAAAAGGAAGCCCAAACGAGTTGCCAGTAAGAATTATTTTCAAGTTTCCACGTTGTAACTTATCTGGACAGACAAGAATTAGCCTTGAGGGCCAATGACATTTGCAAGGTCTGGTACTGTCACAGCAGCATTCCAGATTCGTGATGTAAATGGCATACTGGGTTTCTAATTATCACAAAAATGTTACAGTTCTTAGTAAACATTCTGTTCTTTTGGTTTTTGTGAAAAAGCAAAATAGTAGTTGACATGGAATATACGTTGTGCTATATATGTGATGTCAACCTCTCCAAGATGTATACAACGTGGCAAGTTCAAAAAGGACCCTTACCTAGTTTCACAGGAAACTTCTGCTCTGGGTACTGACACTATGCTTCTTCCAGGGGTTGGGTGACTGAGGCAGCAACCGCAGAGGATGCAGGCCCAAAGCAAGAGTGGCCATTTGGTTCTGAAAATGCCTAAAGTTTAAACTGCGGATTGTTTTATGGGTTTCTGGAGCGAAAGTACAGGTTTCCAAGAGGTTATTTACCAAGTCAAATTCTAAAAATATTGAAATAAATCTCATTTGAAACTAAAACTTATTAAGGCAAGGCTAATGATGGAGAATGGAAAAATGAACAGATTGCAAGAGTTTTTCAGCCCATAAATTGCAAGGTCAATCTTCACCAAAGAGATTTCCTGGATGCTTTGGCTGAAAATAATTATTCCTTCTGTTATTCCTTTGTCCAGTGTTATTTGGTATTTGAGACATAATGCTATTTTCTAATTCATATTTTACTTGTTTACCTATGTGACTGATTTGTTTTACCAGAGTGAAAGGGCCCTGACGATGGGATAATATGTCAGCCAGTTTTTTATCCTCCTGACACAGGGAGCAAGAAACACTTTTCTGTAAAAGGTCCGATAGTAAATACTTTTGGATTTGGGGGTGACTGCTGATCTTTATCCCTAAACCCCACTTTTTATAGTCATTTAAAAAATGTGAAAACATTTGTAGCTTCGAATTTGTACAAAAATAAGTTGTGGTCCAGATCTGACCCATGGACTATAATTTTTCAATCTCTCTTTTCAAATACTGGAAACGTGCTGTGTTAGTTCTCAAAATGTTTTTGATTTTGGAGTAGTTTAGATTTTAGACTAACTGTACTTAATCTGGAACTAAGGAATAAAATACTGGAGTATTCAGCAATATTCCCATTCTAATCTGCAAGTGTAACAATAATAAAATATTCTCACCTCCATTAAACAACTTTACCAGGTCATCTGTTTTCTGCCAGAAGCTGTTAATCATAAAACAAACAGAACTGACATTTTTATACTGCATAATTTTAGTTAATTATTATTCTTTCTGGATGTATGTGATGATGGATGTTTAAAAACCATATCAATCTGAATAAAATTCATATAGAGCAAAACAATAAAAAATGACACACAGTACTGTAAAGGAAGAAGATTTACATTCTGTGAGTTCTTCTGTTATCAATCCATCACTACATGTTTATTGAGTCAATTGTCTCACATGAGGGAAGGTACTAGAAATGTGTCTGTAGGGGTGATAGATTGGTGTATGTTTAAATTTAAAAAGTTATTACAGCAAAGGACACATTACCAAGAACAATAGGATAAGTGTGTTCAAAGCAAATGGAAGTCTTTTGAGTATTTTGAGTGGGATCAATGTCAATATGTTTGATTGTAATAAATCTTTTAATTTGATCATTCACTGTATTTAATGATCAATGCTCATTGATTCACCATTTGCAGCAATTTCTGCCACCCCCCCCAGTTCATCAGATCTGACACTGTGCAACTTCTGCCACTTCCCCAAAGTCTAAACGACTGTGAAAGGGAAACATTTTCCACTGATTCGAGACATCAAGGCAGCCATGACAGAGCAACTAAACACTCATGAAAGAGAACTTTCCAACCCCTTCGGGAAGTGGCAAAAATTTTTGGGATGAGTGTGTTTCAATGGGAAGGAGTATTTTGAGGGAATTTAGTGGCAGTGTGTCCTTTACTCTAGTAATCTTTTAAATTTAAGCATTCACCTTATGATTTGATCATACTTTGTACTTCAAATACAGAAAGCCACAGGAGTAGTCCCTCCTCCCCTCACAATGGGAGAGTTCCAGACATTCTATACTCAAACCCATCAGAGACCTGGGGTAACGCAGTGGAGGGAATTGAACTCCACCGAGGGACACTCTTCTGGAGAGACACAGGAAACAGGACTTGTTTCACCATCAGTAGAACAAGAGGAGGAGGTGGCTACTGTAGATGCACATGATAAAAATTCAGCTAACATGTTAATGAATTTTAAAGGTCAATTGCTAAGCAGTGTGTTAATTAGCTTACCTAGGAGCTCCAAAGAGATATTCACTGGAGCTCTACTTCAACTATCTCCACTTAAGGTTCTCAAGAAATACTGGTGGCATGCTTGGGAGGCTGAAGCAAGAGGATCACAAGTTAGTTTCTATCCTAACTAACTTCCTGAAAG
This sequence comes from Cuniculus paca, assembly GCA_004365215.1. Taxonomy (NCBI): domain Eukaryota; kingdom Metazoa; phylum Chordata; class Mammalia; order Rodentia; family Cuniculidae; genus Cuniculus; species Cuniculus paca. The sequence continues at coordinate 12,287 of RJWT010040043.1, forward strand.
TCTGTCTCAAAATAAAACAAAAAGACCTGGGGACAAAGCTGAGTGGGAAGCTCTGGTCCAATCCCCATTGCCTGTACTAGTGTAGCAGTGTCTCCCCAGACTTGTCATCTTAATGAATGAAGGGCTTATACTACTAGGTAAAGGGGAAAACACCTATCGTGCATACGCCATTGTGGAGGGACACACAAGCACGCATGCCTATTAGGACTGAGCTCTACTTCTTGCCCTCAGAAATCAACTAGAATTCATTAAATTAATAACCCTTGCCTTTAAGAG
>RJWT010040044.1:0-12561 GCA_004365215.1 Cuniculus paca
GAAAAGCTCCACATCTCTTCATATCCTAACTCAACTATAGAAGTGATTAAGCTTTGAGGAAGGCCTGTCAAAAGCTGAGACAGGCTGGAAGCTAGGCCTCTTGTGCCAATCAGGTAGCCAAGCTGTGAACGAAGGAAAGTTGCTTGAAGAAAATAAAAAGTGGTATTCCTGGGAACCTAAAGATGACAAGAATGTGACACAGCCTTGGTTGCTGACATGGTGGAAGTCGTAGTGGTTTGGAGTGAAGACCAAATGAGTGGATCCAGTTCAGAGCCAGACCCCAGCTCTCTTCAATTCTACAAAGGCTGAGGGTCCAGAAAGCTCCAGAGGGAAAGTTTGAAGATGGTAGAGGTTGGATCAAAAGGCTTCAGGAAAGACGCAGTCTCTGTAATATGACTGTACAAACTGAAGCAAGCGTTGATGAAGAAGCTGTAGAAAGCTGTGCAGAAGACTGAGCTAAGACCATTGGTGAAGGAAGCCATGCAGATTCTCAGGGCAGTTGAAATGACTTTATATTGAAAGAAGATGCTGTCTACAGCCATATCACCATGAACTCGCCCAACCTCGTCAGAAAGAAGATGCATTCTAGGACTTCCCTAGCTTGAGAGAAGTCAGTGTTGGTCTCCAGGCCTCAAAGGACTGGCTGACTTTTGTTAGGGGCTAATGTAGCTGGTGACTTAAATCGAAACACATTCATTTGACACTGAAAATCCTAGGGCCCTTAAGAATTTTCCTAAATCTACTCTGCCTGTGCTAGATCTATGACTGTAACAATCACGGCTGGATGACAGCACGTTTGTCTACCACGATTCACTGAATATTTTGTGCCCACTAGTGAGATCTACTGCTCATGAAGAAAGATTCCTTTCAAATGTTACTTCCCATTGACAATGAGCCTGGTCACCCCAGAGCTCTGATGAATGTGTACAAAATTAATGTTTTCATATCTACTAACACAACATCCATTTTCAAACTCATGCATTGTGGAGTGATTTTGACTTTGCAGTGTTTTTCTTTTCTTTTCTTTTTCTTTAGGAGAGGGCAGTGTCTCACTATGCTGTATAAGCTGACCTTGAAATCACTATGTAGCCCAGACTGGCCCCAAGCTCACAGTGATCCTGCTGCCTCAGCCTTCCCAGTGCTAGGATCACAGGTATGCACCACCATGTCTGGCTGCAGTATTATTTAAAAAACACATTTCTTAAGACTGTGGCATAGTTAATAATTTCTCTGATGGATTTGAATGAAGAAGACCTTCTGAAAAGGATTGACCATCATAGATGTCATTAGGCATTCATGATCCAGGGAAGGAAGTCAATATGAACAGGGATTTGGAGGATTTCAATCTTTGTAGCTTGCTTCAAGGAGTTCAGGACCTCAGGGGAGGAAGGAACTGCAGATGTGATGCAAGCAGTAAGAGAACTAGAGTTAGAATTGGGGTCTGAAGATGTTATTGAATTCTGCAATCTTAGGATAAAATTTTAATGTGTGAGGGGTTGCTTCTAGTAGAGGGGCCAAGGGAATAGTCTCTGGAGATGGAATCTACCTGAGGCAAGGATGCTGTGGACATTGTTGAAGATGTTGGGTAGTAAATAAACTTGGTGGATAAAGCAGCAGCAGAATTGGAGAGCACTGACTCCAATTTGGCAAGAAGTCCTACTGTGGGCCAAACGCTGTTGGACACATTTGGACAGCACAGGGAAACCTTTTGTGAGTGTGAGGCCACTGATGTGGCAAACTTCACTGTGACCTTAAGAAATTGCTGCAACCACCCTCCCCTTCAGCACCCACCATCAGTGAGCAGATCTCAAGATCAAAGTAAGATCAAGATCCTCCACCAGAGGAAGATCCTCCACCAAAGAGGGGGATTTGATGAATGCACAGGTGATTTTTAGCATTTCCCTGTATTTCTTTAAAATTATTTCTTATTAGTGCCTGTTTATGATCCACAGTAATGACATTCACTGTGAGGAGTTAATACGCATTCATGACACATCTTACTTATTTTCACGTTCCTCTCCCCACCACCCCTTGATCTCTTTCTCGTTTGCAAAAGTCTATCTCTCTGTTTCCTATTATCTGTCTTTCATTTTGCTCTTGCATGTATTTACATTTGGATGTCTCACATAAGGGAAACCATGTAGTATTTAAAGTTGTGTGATTTTTTAAAAGCAGTAACATTTTAAAATTAAGGTATGTACACTTTAGACATAATACCATGCTGTTGTACACTTACTAAACTACAGTATGGTACAAATATAACTTTTACACACAGTGGGAAACCACAAACTGTGTATGACTCGCTTCAGTGTGACATTTGGTTTATTGTGGTAATCTGGAATCGAATCCACAGTAGCTCTGGGTTATCTTTGTGGCACATTATGAAGAGATTAAATCAAGTGCACTTGCATAGCTATCACCTCAAACTTTTTTGTAGTGAGGACATTTAAAATCTGCTTTCTTTAAAATTTGAAATATGATTACATAATTATTAACCATGGTCAGTGTACTGTGTAGCAGATACCTGGAACTGAACTGAACACTTATACCCTTTGACTGACATCACTTATCTCTCCCCTTTCTGCTTCTATGAGTTAGACTCCTCTAGATCCCATGTAGGAGTGAGATCATGTAATACTTGTCTTTCTGTGGCTGGCTTATTTCACCCAGTACAACGTCCTCCAGGTTCATCTATATTGTTGAAAGTGATGTATTTCTTTGTTTGTTTTGTCAAGAGGAAACCCATTCATTTCAGCCTAAAGAGGCCCTGAAATCTTTGACTATGGAGTTGAGAAGCAGAACACAGCTCCCCTTCACACCATTCGAGTCGCCATCTGTTCTTCACAAGGACAGTGCTTCCCACTCTGATTCTGGAACTGAGACTGAAACAGCTTTCTGAGAGAGTGGAAAGTATTGGTTCTATGTTGAGTTCCTACAGCTTGGCCGAGGCTGGATCTATATGTGCTTTGAAAAGTCTCAGTTGCTGCTGATTTCCCTCCAGGTGTGACAGAGTGAGACACTGGTCGATGGTGAACTGGATGCATCCGAAGCCGAAGAGGTGCTTCTGCTGAGCACCGGTCACAGATCCAGGCAGCGGGTGCCAAGAGCAGAATCAGTGGACCATGGACCTATATTTGTAAAACCACGCCAATGCGGTTGAGTAAGGTTCCCAGTTTAGGGCTATTCCTCGGGCGTTGACTGAGGCAGAGGGCCTTCCCTATATCGGGACCAACCACAGAGCACGAAGGTATGAGGTTTAGTCTCAAGTTCTAACGCTGAACAGAGTTTACCCGGTTAGGTGTCAAACTTCCTTGGGACCCAGGACCCTTTTTCCATCAAAATTCTTCCTTTTGAAGTGAGGAGACAGAGATAGGATAGACATTCCTATTCTGGAAGCAGAGAGTTTGTCTAGCATCACAGGTTCATAGATGGAGAGGAATTTTGCCCAAGGGTGAGTCATATCCTGAGTCTTGCCTGTATCTAATTTAAAGACTATTTGGATGCGATTTTGGACTTAGAGTTGATGTTGGAATAGGGTAAAGCAGCTGGGGATGTTGGGACAGGATGACTATATTTTGCCTGAGATAAGGGCATGCATCTTGGAGGGTCAAACAGTTAATTATATTTTGATGTCCTAACCCCTAATACCGAATGTGACCTTATTTGGAAAAAGGATATCTGTAAATGGAATTAGTTAAGATGAAGTCATACTGAGTAGGATGGGTCCTAATCCAATATGACTGATGTCCTTGGAAAAAGAGGAAATTTGGACACTGACTTGCACACAGGGAGAATACTATGTGAAGATGAAGGCAGCGATAAGAGTGAAGTGTCTCTGAGCTGGGGAATGCAAACAATGGCCAGCAAACCACACAGGCTAGGAGGGCATTGTGGAGGAGATTCTCCCTTCCCCGCCCTCCTGACACCTTGATCTCAGACTTTCAGCCTTCAGGATGTAGGAAAATAAGTTTCTGTTGTGTAAGCCACCCCCTGTGTGAGATTTTGTCATGGCAGCTCTAGGAGACTACTACAGATTTTGTTAGGATTTAGAGCTTCCTGGATGCAAAACTTCTGGGCTGCCTTTATCTCTAACATAATCATTTAATGACTCTATTTTGAGAAAATTATGATTCATGAAAAGATAACATGGAATTAGAATTTAATGACCAAAATGTCCATGAGGGTTGGTGCTTACAGTGCCTTTCTTTGCAGCTGTGGAATGAAGAGGCACAGCCCAGAACCCGCCCCCACTGTAGGCCTGGGGGATAATGTGATGCATGGGCTGTGGCCTGTAGTACAGTCTCTTAAAAAACAAAAATGACCCTTGAATGTGATGAATTTCTGAGCGTTCTCCTCTGAGGTCCACTTAGCGATATTCTCTTGTTAATGATGCCAAGATATTTTGTCTGGGTCAAGCCAGGAGTCAGGAAGGGAAGACTTCAGTTTCCTGGTCCCCAGAGGCCGGGCAGCTTTCAGTCTCCCACCATCTGCCTTTTTGAAGACAGCAGGTTGGGGGAGAGTTGGAGATTTTTCATGTCAAAGATGTGAAGTTTGTGCCATAGGCTGCTGCCTAATAGGATTTTATCAAGTAGTTATTTCTTTCTTTGATCAAAAGGGCTATTTCTAAGGGTGAGGGGCATAGAGTAACAATAGGCCCAGACCAGTTATGGAGCCACCCCAAGTCCTTGCAAATATTAAGGAAGGTGTACTGAGTCATACTGAAGCAACTATGAAGTTGGTCCTGGTATCCTAGACAAGGGAAGTGTGGGCATGGAGACACACCAGACTCCTCTGAACGGGCTGTGACTCTCACTAGGGAGGAACACATCCTTGTCATCCAGTGCCTGGAAACCCCTGACCACTGCTCAGGACACCACCGTCAGCTCACCTTTGTCTCAGTGAAGAACACATAGTCAGATGGAATAAGTATTGGAGATGAGAAATCACAAAGTCCAAGGCCCTTGGAGACAGAAGATGCTAAACCTCTGTTTCCAGGCAAGAGTAATACCAGCTGGGGTTGTGTTCAGCTCTCCATCCTGGCCACTTCCCAGCCAGAATTTCTAGTTGCACAATGCATAGCCCAGTGAGAACCTTCCCATGTGAGTGCACAAAGTTATTTGCTTTCTGAAGCTTAGTGCTGCCTCAGCTGCTCATTTGCTGCATCCCAGGCCCTGGTGGACTAGTTTGTCCAGCCAGGTTGTACTGTTTTATCCCAGTGGAAAATGTTTAAGGCTTCTCCAGCCAATGAAGGCAGCATGGTGGGGTGTTGGTAGAGGAGAGGGACCAGTCAGCAGTGGAGGAGGTGGTTTCTTGTGGGGGAAGGGACTTAGACGTGTGTGAGGGATTCGGATATAAAATGCTCTTAGGATCTGTGAGGTTTGTATTTCTTCAGGACAGGATTCACTCCACTGCTCATGGGTCAGCCAGGAGACAGACGTCCTTCAACATGTTTTCAACAGAGAGAATTTAATACAGGGAACTGGTTACATGGGATGAGATGAGAAGCCACACAAAGGATGATGAGGTAAATTACTAAAGCAGGAGGCCACCAGCTGCAGGATCAGAGACATTGGCATTATCCAGAGCCTAGAAGCTGAAGCATTGGGCAGAAAGGAGAACCAGACCAGGCCTACTTACTGGTTAGAAGCTGGGACTGCGGAGGCAGGGGCCCCTGACAGCAATGGAGCCACTGTCCAGGGTGCTGCCTGACGAAAGTCGCCAATTCTCACCCCCAGTGCTGTTTGCTGATACGTACTGGAAAGCCACTCAGCAAGGAAACCCAAGAAGAGGAAGCAAGGAAAAGGGCCCAGAAAGACCTGAGAGCAGACAGGCAAGTGGCCAGCATGGCCATAATGGAAGTGGCAGGCACCTTTAGGAAATGTCTCTGAACACTACATTGTACCACTGGGGGTCAGACACATGCATTTGCTGTTCAAACTCACACCAGGGCAAGCCAGCATTTCAACAAGGGCTCTCTGGCTCTGGGCTCTCTAATACCGAGGTAAACAATGGGATCTGGCCTTTGGAAGAAAAGGTTTTCAGGGTCTGCTTAGGCAGAGTAGAAGTAGAGTTGACAAACGGGACAGGTGAGGGGTTATGAGGTGGCTGATTGGTCCAACCCGGGCTTCACCAGCTCTCTAGCCTAGCTGAGGTCAGCTCGGTGCCCAGAATCCGTGGTGAAAGAAGAGCCTATCTTTTTCAGTGCTTTGGTAACTATATGAGTCTTGTGGTCTGGATTAAAATAAAAAGGCACCTTTCAGTGGGAGGAGGCCTCACTGATAGACAGGCCAGAGTGAGGGAATAGTGTTGGAGGTGTAGTCTGTCCAGCAGGTATTTCACCCAGCTTGCACTCCCAGCAGCAGAATTTTAAGAGCAGCTGCATGAAAAGTGAGAAAAATGGTTTTAGCCATGGTTTGGGTGGTTGGTGGGAGAAGAAAACGAGGCAGTGTTATGGTGTGAGTCTGGGTGTCCCCCAAAGCCTCATGCAGTCAGGGAGGTGGGCTTCTAGAGTTTGTGAATGACTCATGGTCCAATGCTGGGGTTATGGGTGTGAGTGCTACACCCCAGTAGGTGTGGCCTGCATACAATATAAGGGACAAAAGAGTCTTCTCTCCATGCTCCTCCTTTTTTGCTCTTGTTTGTGCTGTTTTCCACTGCCATGAACTGTTGCCCTCTGCCATGCGCCACTCTTCCTTGGAGCCAGCTGATTATGGACTGAAACCTCCACAAACCGAGAGCTAAATAAACCCTTCCTTCCTTCACTTTGGGTGTCAGGTATTTTGTCCCAGCAATAAGAGAAAAGTAACCAAGACAGGCAACTTCTAAGCCAAACCAGGATTTCAAAGCAGAAGCAGTAGGCCTTTGTCGTGATGGCAGGGAGGTCACTGCAGCCACGCTATTTGCCAGGCAGCCAGCAACATCCTGGGAAAGGAGAAGCAAGGTTCTCCAAATCCAGCAAGGCCGTCCTTTGTGACTCACAGTTGGACAATGGAGTTTTGTGTCACAGCGGTGTTTTCAAGTTAGTTGTCTAACTCAGGTGATGAGTCTGTAGAATTCAGGGGAAGAGTCTGGACTCGGATGGCAAGGCTACACATTTTGCAAGGCTGATCAGTTTATGCACAGCATCACTGGTTGGTCTCAAGGTTGTCAAACATGTTTCCAGAAGACACCAATAGGTTAATCCAAGTACTCATTGCGTGAGAAGTAATTTCTAAATTGCTTATGAGTTCTTCACATTTTCTCTAGACTGGTGACTCCAACATGTTATCACAAGGTGATCAAAGCTACATTTCCTAGTCTTTGTTTTTCTCCTCTAATTTTGATAGCGGCATCTGGAAAGAAGTATTTTATTCTTCCAGCAACATCTAAGCTATCATGGCTTGTGCTCAACCCCCTCTCCCAAAGGTGCTTTGCAAAATCCTGGTCCTATTTAAATAATTGCTAACATGGATGATAAGAAACACTGCTTCAAGGATGCCAAACTGAATGCAAAAACATGTTCTTAAAATGAGTGGTCATGATCAAAAGAAAAGGGAAAATTAGAAATGGCACCTTGACTTCGTAGTTTTCACTATAACAACCTATATTCCAGTATTTTCCTGATGCCAAGGGCTTTGAGCATCATGGTTCTTTCTCTGACTCTGGGTAAAGACCATCCATTTTCGCTCTGAATGGCCCAGTCTGGCATTTGATGATCTCATTCCATTGGAGAGTTTGGTCCAAAGAGCACTTCATTAATTACACTCAGCACAAGTACCCGGGAATCTGCTTCTGTGCTTGGAGAATAACCTCGCTTTATAAATAATCCACTTTATTTAGCACAGTGTACACATGACCTTCAAGAAAATGCCAGACACTGATGTGACTGATTGCTGTCCCGGAAGGTGAGGTGGGTGCGAAAGGAGGAGGAAGGCAGCACTTGTTCTGTTTACGGGAAAGCTGCCACGCAGCTCTGCTCGCCCCCTGTACCTCATTGTGTGGGAAACTGGGATTCCACAACTTTGTCCCAGCAGGAGGAGCTGGGCACTTGAGTCTTGAGTTGTGATTGTTCCAGAGAAAACCCAAGTTTTCTCACTGGAGTCATAGGAATGACCAAGACGGTCACCCCCGTGCCGTAGCCCCACTATGGGTCTCTGTGCTCCTTCATTCAACAGATGCTTGACAGCTGCCTCCTCCATGCTACCATCAGTGACAGGTGCCAGGGACACATGGCAAGAAGGCCCTTTAATAAGCCCACGATTACGGAATCAATGGCAGGACCAGGGTGTTCACAGCATTTTTTGAGAACACAGGGGACGAATATTTGCTTTAGGTTGCAGTTGGGTGTTAGCACTCCTTCTTCAGGATTCTACTGCCGCTGTATTTGTACACAGGAAGTCCTGACTATGGATTTTGGGGGGAAACATTATCCTAGAGTGTCCTTTTTTTTCTCATGCTTTTTTCTGCCCTATGTCTTGTCAGTTTTGTCAGTCTTTCTGCACCAGGAGTCTGAACCGTGGACACCTTTCCAAGTCAGTTCACAGCATGAGGAACTGAGCCAGGGGCACCTCCTGGGGTTCCAGAGGCTCGGAGAGGGTGGTGTCTGAAGAAGACGCCAGCCTAGGTGGACCCCAGGATCCCAGCGAAGCAGGGTAAAAGCAAAGCATGAAAATGGTGTGAAGCAGAGGACGGCTGGAGGCGAGACCACTGGAAATCCAGGAGGCCGGCAGAGGGGACAAGAACAGAAACGGGGCAGAAAAATGCCCACCCCCAGGAAGACTTTCTGGACACTGAGGCAGCCTCTGTCCACTTCAGGCAACCTTCCACACGCTTGCTGTTCAGCAGGAGTGACGGACTACGCTTGTGACCTGCAAGTGGCTGTCGGGGAGGGATACGTTCTGTGAGGAACCGTTGGTTTGAGGAGTTTAGAGCAGAATCAAGACAGAGCTGACACCTGTGTGGACTCTTTTTGGTTTATTTCTTGGAGCGTGGACCTAAACAAGGAAGTCCTGTAAACTTTTGAAGGGATTCATTTTTAGAGGAATTTCCAAGAGCTCAGAACATCAAAGAACAACATCTCTTAGGAACACGGAGTTGCCAACTGCTGTTCATCTCAATTTTCTTCAGTGGATTTCCTTCCATGGGGAAGAAAATAAAAGAGATGCTGTTGTTTAGCCACATGGAATTGTGATTACTCACCCGTGGAAGAGGACTACTCTTCGAGATGTGAGCAAGAGCAGGGGAAATTCCTTTCAACACCCACTGTGAGGAATTCTCATGATCCTGGTTTCCATTTTTGTCAAAATGGAGATGAAAGGACTTGGCCCAGCACTGAGGAGAACTGTAATTCTAATTCTGTGGGAGGCACAGCTAGATGGAAATCCAGGTTAACCTTTAATCTTTCCACGAATGGAGAGGAAAATCCTGTTACAAGCCAGACAACCATAGGGATTAAGCTTCTGCTTTGGGTCCCATTTCTCTCTCTCTTTCTTCCTCTCTCTCTCTCTTTCTTTTTTTGTTTTTTGTTTCTTTTTTTTTGAGACAGGTTCTCACTAGATAGTTCAGGCTGCCCCTGAACTTACTACATAGCCCAGGCTGGCCTTGAACTCACAGCAATCCTCCTGCCTCAGCTTCCGGAGTGCTGGGATTACAAGCGTGTGCCACCACACTTGGCTTGGGTCCCATTTCTAAAGTCAGAACCTTGTTTGATGAAAAGAAGCAGCTGTGAGGGACCAATGCATTTATTTTTTCACTCAAATATTGTTAGATAATATTACTACTTATTTACCACCTTTGGGGTTTTGTGTTTTTATAATTGTGCTATAAACACAGCAAGAAATAATAGCTGCTTTCAGAGAGATCGTTTCCAACTGGTAAAAGCAAGAGAAGTTATTTTGGGTGATCACAGACATTTCTGTTGGAAGGGTATTTTCTTATGCCCCACTCTACTATATGTAATTCCATGAATTTATTACTGTTAGGTTTGGTGCTCTTTTTAAAAGTTTCCTGAGAGTTTCAATTGTGGTAATGTATGCATTGAACATGGTTTACACCATCATAACTATTTCTAAGTTTACTGCTTGGTAGTGTTAATCACGTTCCCATCACCAGCTCCAGAATGCTTCTGTCTTGCAAAACTGAGGCTCTGTACAGTACCCAGGAAACACGAGTGGCACATTCCTCCTGCCTCCTCCCTCCTGGCAACCACTGTTCTCTCTGTTTCTGTGACTGTGACTTATCTTGATAGTGGCATCATGACACTACTGTGTTTGTCATTTTGTGACTGGCTTACTCATTATTATTATGTCCTTGTAGATTGGGTGTTCTTGGTCTTTAGCGTAACATTTCCTCTTAATAATTGAGGGCTAACCCATTTAAACTTTGGAAAGGTCATCGATGGAAATTTGAAAATATCCCCCAAGCCTGGAAAATTTAAAGACAAGTACGTATCTGGAAAACACCACATTGCTCACAGCGGAGTGCAGTGTCCCAGAGGTGAAGAATCAAAGCACTCACTCCCTCCTGGTGTGGGAGAAGCCGAGTTAAGTGGCACCAGCTGGCCACCTCCTGGACAGCAGGGCGCGGAGCCCACAGGCACGAAGCCAGGCGCAGGGGACGCTCTGCAGATGTGTCCTGCTCACTCTGGTGCCAGGGTCATGCTGCTCTCCCGGGGCTGCGGCAACAGCTGCCAATGGAGTGGGGCTGGCAGTGGCTCGAGAGGGAGGCATCTGCCTGGGCTGTCACCCGCGCGGAAGGAAGACAGGAGGCCGCTGACATGGCAGCAAAGAGGACAGAGCAGAGGGCACAGAAGGAGACCGTGCAACCTCTGCTGCTGTGTTCTCAAAACCCAGTGCCCACACCTCGCCCCTTTGCCTGTGCATTTGCCAGCCAGGTTACTTCTGGGCCGGCGGGGCCTGCACCTCGGCAGCTGCCCAGGCATGTCACACAAACGATGGAATGAGAGGGGTGCTGATCGGGGATGCCTGCCTGTGCGCCTCACAGTCCTGGCCTTTAAAAGCTCGCAGGGGTTTTCTGATGTCACAGCAACAATGCAAACAATCTCCAACAACGGTGACGCCCTCTTTTTTAAAGAAATGTAATTTGCTGCTGTCAATAACACGGATTCCCCACTCCAAAAAGCCAGTGACTAATGAGAGATTCATCAGCAATTTGTTACTGTGTTGGCATTGTTCACTATCAGAAATGACACTGGGACAAAGGGGTCATCAGTTACGATTGCATTCAAAATTTATTCTCTCCTGAGGGAGTGCACGGGGCTCCCATATCAAAAGGGGTTGATAGGCGTCATGGGTGTAGCCTTTGTAAATTATCTGTGTAGTAATTTTCACTTTAAAAAGCCATGCTCACATCCATCAATACATTTCGGCGCCATGAGAATGTTTATGATATTGCTTCAGTAGAAAAGAATGAGACTGAGAGGAGAAATGAGTATCTAAGGCCACATAGCAAGTCAATTGGGGCTAAAATATAGGTCTCCTGAGTCTTCAACTGGAGCTCTTTCCACTAAACTACACTTGAGCAGAACGTGCCAGAACCGTAGGAAGAGAGACTGGAGGCCGTGCATTTCTGTCTTCTACTGATGGGCAGCTCGGGCTTAGCTGAGATGTTAGACTCGTGACTACCTGAAAATCCGAGGGACATGCTACTAGCTGAACTATATAAAATCGGCATTTCCATAAAAGTTAAAAGTATTCAAGTATCAAGAATTTCCTATGTTTTTGAGTTAAGTGCTCTCCTCAAATTTATATGGGATCCATTTCCCATGTTGTCTCGAATTGGTCTTTTCGGTGGTTAATCAGGCCAGTTGCTTTGCTTTCAATTTCACTGACCCTTCCAGTCTGAGTCAGCTAGTGACCTCAGATCATCACTCAAGTGGCCTTCATAACCAAATTGAGCCAATTACACAGGCAACAAGCCAAACCTCACAATTAACCCCAAGCCCAGCCCACACTGGGGGCTGTGTACCTATGACTCACAAATGACCAGTTCGCAAGAATTTTCAACAGGTCTAACCTGTTCCTGGTGACTACATGTTTTGCCTGGAAAAGGAATTCGATCAGTACTCAGTTCTCTTCATCTGTCTATGTTTGTGTGTGTTCTGGTCAGTGGGAAATTTCCAAGGTTGTGACGAGGGAATCATTAGAAACTCCGGAGGGTGTCTTGGCCCAATGTCAAGAATGCAGGAGGGCACGGCGAGTCAAGTGGCTAAAGAAACATTCATGAAAGCCATTCATTCTCGCCATCCAGGGCCGGCTGGTGAATTACTCCACTCGCCTGGCTTCCACCATCTGGACTAAAGTCTCCCCAGGATGGGCAGGTTCCAAGCAGGGGCCACCTGGCTGGAGTACCACTGCCACCAGCGCCAGAGGATGGAGCGGCGGTGTGTTTGTCTTAGATGGCAGGGACATGAGGACAGTGCTTTCTGTGTCTTTTGGTTACAAGAGATAACTTTGTGGTCCACTTAACATGGAGCATGAACTCCTATGAAATGGTAAGACCTTGGGCACTGCGGAAGTGATTTCCAAGGTATTTCTTGGCGGATCCTTTTCTGGCATAAGGGCT
>RJWT010040045.1:0-12561 GCA_004365215.1 Cuniculus paca
GACTTATTACTGCAAGACTAACATCTGAATAAACAGATTGAAAGTATACCCCGCAGTATAAAGACCAAAGGCACAATCTGACGAAACTCATAAAAGATAAGAAAGTTGGAAGTCAGATCAAAAGAACAGGCCTTGCAGTGCCTTTGAGAAGTTAAGCTGGAGGGGGAGTCACAGTTAAGCAAGTGACAAAAAACTGTTTCCTTGGAAGACAGAGAAGCCTGTCTTTAGATTAAAAGTCACAATCCACTTCAGAGAAAATAACTGTACCATTGCCCTAGATATATTGATGTGTGCTAAAATATTGACGATGGAATGAAAATTACATCATTTTCCACTTGTGAAAGCAAATGGCATGCAAAGGACAGCCACACTGACATGGGCCTCTGTGCGCTCCGGAAGATGAAAGTCAGTCCTCAGCCAGTGCCTAAACTCCCGAGGGAGAGGGGCCGTCCAGACAGCTGGGTCCCATTTCCACGGGGACAGGAGGATGCTGTGCGTCCAGGGTTTCAGACAGCATCGCATCCTTATACCCAACCTGAGAAAAACAGGGAAAGTGTCCCAAATGGAGATTAAATCCAACTGGACCTCTTGTGTAGTACGACAAACAGCAGAGGAGCTGCGGGAGCACAGTAGCCAGGCACCGGTGGGACAGCGGGTGTTTACTGGACATGGAAGAAGCACTGGGCTATCATTTCTTAATGATAATGTGGTTAAAGAGAAAATGTGATTTTATTTTCATTCTTACTATGGAAATGTGATGATGAGAAGAGTCTTGTAAACATTAAAGAATTTTCAACTTTAATGAGAGGAAAAGGGATAATGAGGCAAAACAAGGAAATGGCATAAAAGTATAATAAATAGGAGACAAAATTAAAATAGACATCATGTGATAAAAATAATTGGGAAAGGACATAACTTCACCTGTACTAAAGCATCAGTACTTCCTTGCAAATCACGACTCTTCTTTTGATGTCTAACTGTAGCATTAAGGAAACCACTTTAGAGAGAGAAATCAGCCAACTTGATGTAGCAACAATGAGAGATGAAAGTGGCCAACGGGGAGGGCACCTGTGACTGTCAATGCTGATGTGTCAACTTCCTGGGATAAAGAGACACCTAGCAGATTAGGGAAACACACTCCTGGGTGTGTCTGAGTGGTCAAAGGGGTGTGAGGCCGGGTATATCTCTGACCCTGGCCATTCCAGTCTGCTCTACTTCTTGGCCTCCATATACTGTGCAGCTTAGCTCACTGCTCCTTTCCGCCATGATGCTCATGCTTTGGAGCAAGTGGCCATGGACTGAATGCCCTGAAACCGTGAGCCAATTAGATCTTTTCTCCTTTAAGTTTTACATGCCAATTATTGTGTCTCAGTGACAGGACAGCTGAACAATACAGCATCACAAAGCTGAATTTCAAAGTTAGAAAGGACAGGCTGGTAAGAGCCCCAGTGTCACTTGTAGAAATATCAAAGTCAGTAGTAAGAAGGGGTCTTCAGGCACTTGGTTTTGAACATGTAAGGCATGCACGGTATTCCTGTGCGTGAGAGTCTGCCTTGGCCAGCTCTCCCTGTGCTCCATGCTGTCTGGTTTTTCCTGTTTACAGTTTGATGAAAAGACAGTGGAGAACTGGACTCCAGGGACATGGTTTACTGGGTGAGATCAGCACTGCAGGATCTCTGCCTCCTAACTGTGAATGTTAACTGGGAAAACACCCATCAAAGAGCTTCATGAATTTTATCTTTTTCATTCTTTTTTGCAATACTGGAAATGAGACCTAGGACCTTTGCACTGAATTATGAATCCAGTCCTTATTTCTTTTTTATTTTGAGGCAAGATCTCACTAAGTAGGCCAGGCTGGGCTCAAATTTGTGATCCTCCTTCTCCAGCTTCCCAGAGTAGTGAGATTACAAGCATGTGCCACATAAGATTTTAAATGTATGTGCGATCATCAGCATGATCACACCATCATTGTGCTACCCACTTCCACACCCATGGCTTGTGATAAGGACCAACCGGCCCAGCTTGACACTCCCCGGAGGGACAGAACCTCAGACACTTCTTCCTGGCCCTGCCCCTGACCTCTTTTCTCACGTCATGGATGTCAGAAGCCTGCAGCTCTGAGATGCAAATCTCCTGCCACTGCCGCCCTTTAAAACACACCTGGGGTGAGGACAGCCCTGTTGTCCCCTCCCCATGGGCAGCATGCCTATTTTCAGTGGCCACAAACTCTGAGACGTAAACCACCTCTGTCATAAATAAGGGAGGACATTTGCCTTCCCTTCGAGGGAAGCCAGCAGGTGACTCACAACAGTCGGTGTCCAGCACTGAAGACCTCTGCACACCTCAGGCACCAGGATCCTGGCTCTACACTCAGGGACCAACGGCTGGCTAGCATTGTGTCCCAGGACGCCAGCACGGCGGGGCAGCTTCCTGAACACTGCCAGGGGTCGATCTTGTAGTATACGCATGTACATCCCATAATAACAACACGGAGATGTGCACAATGTTTTTACATTCCACGGGTGCATTTGAACATCTCTGTGCTGTTCACACTCACACACACACACATACTCCCCACTGTTCACACACTCACTCTACTCCCTGCTGTTCACACACAAACTCTACTCCCCATGGTTTACACACTCTACTCCATGCTGTACACACACACACACACACACACACTCTCTGCTGCCTGCTGTTCACACAATCCTGCCCACTCTGCACCCACTCCCTACTCTGAAGTGTGGGCCACAATTCAAGGCCACTGTGAGCAGAAAACCTTCCTGGCCCAGGTGCTTCTGTCTCCGGGGGCCTCAGCGCTCTCACCCAGGCCTGCACCACACTCGTCTCTGCTCTCAGGTAGCTGACTCTGCAAAAAGTGTGAGCTGCTTTGCTTGGCTTTGCTCTCCCACTCCTGTAACTCCCTTCCCGTGTCCAGGTCCAGGTGGACAAGCCCGTGGACCCCAGTGCTCCTGAAGGCTCTGCAGTGTTTTGTCTCCCCACCCAGTCAGTCACTGTCACCACCTCTTCATGTTCCAGATGGCAATCAATCCCCAAGGACTCAGGCCTTCAGAGCAGAGTGCACCCTGCAGTAAGCTGGGTTTCCTGGCCTTCTGGTCCCGCAGGGCACTAGCTTGCTCCTTCCAGGGCAGTGCGAACCGTGGCTTTGTGCACGGCGGTGTCACTTCCTGCACTCAGGTTTCCAGACCACGCACAGAACCGCTTTCCCCAAAACTGGGAACCGGATGCAGCAAGTCTGTGGGATGGACCAGGTCCAGCCAGACAGCTCCGCCTGGATTCACCAGGCTGGGGACGAAGAGGCAAAGAAGGCATCTCTGCTCCAGATTCCCAGGCTGTGTCCTGGGCCTCTGAGGCCATCAGCTCCAGCAGAGGGCTCTGCGCTGCCGCTGGTCCTGCCCAGGACCCGACTGAAGCACCCTGTGTACCGCACTTGCGGAGGCCCTGGGACTTGTCTTTCCAGGATGTTTCAAAAGCAGATTTTTATTAAAAATAAGCCAAATGCTGTCTTCTAACATGAGCCATCTAGTTTCACCTAACACCCCTCTCCTTTTACACAACAGCCTCTTCATCGGGACCTGGGGCGCTCTGGGTACCACACACTGCAGGACTGAGGGGATGCTCGGCCAGCTTTCCTGGTTGTGTACATTCACAGCTGCGGGGCGTGGGGAGCCCCTATGGGCTTGGGGTGTGTGAACGAGAGTCCACGGGGGCAGTCACCAGCTGTGTGGCAGCTGTGGGGAACCTCGGTCTAATGCAGTGCTGTATTATATCACTCTTTACCAAGTGCAAGAATTAAATAAACTGAATGTGTGATTCATGCTTGTAATTCTAGCATTTAGGGAAGCTGAAGCAGGACAATTCCAAGTTTGAACCCAGCTTGGATGACTTACTGACTTCAGAAAGTCTTATCTCAAAAATAAAAAAGTAAAAAAATCAAGAGGGCTGGGAATGTAGCTTAGTGGAAAGGCCCCGTGTTCAATTCCCGGTACCACCACCAAAGCAAACAAGCAAAGCAAACCAGAACAAGAACTAAATAAACTATCCAGGTGTCTGCATCCCCTGGAACTCTGAAAGCCTAAGATGGCTTTCTACTTCCCCTGTGTCTCCTTTAAGTTTAAAAACATTAAATTCCAAGCAGAATTTAAACTCACTTCAGAATGATTAACCACAAGAAGCTCCCTTTATTTCTCAGTCTGTAGAAATACACTGCATAAATGCCTAGCTCCTTGGACAGACGCTTATGGAGAAGATACTTAAGTTTCTTCTGGTTCATAAAACTCTGAGCTCCAGCCACAGTTGGGACTTTCTCTATGTCCCCTCCTGTGGACACACCAGGAACACTGCCCTGCGATGGACCGGGACAGGCATGTCCGCAGACACACCCACACATGCTGTCATGCAAGGCAGCAGGACCCACATGTCTGAAAGCCCGTGGAGGCCAGGTGTCCAGTTCTTTAGTCCCGGTGCTGAGGGATCCTCTAGATCTACTGTACTTGTGTGTCAATGAGGGATGCATGGCTAAAGGCACGGCCTGCACACTCAGAAAGCAGTGTTTGCAGCAGCTCTCCCAGCTGACAGGGACACAGGACCCAGGTCCAGTGAAAGGGCCTCCCAGAGCCCTCGCAGCCACTGAGCACCTGCCTTCTCTGGCTCATTTCCGGCTCCCTCTGGAGTGGATGCCGCCAGCTCCGGGGGTACTCCAGGCCCCACCCTGGGTCCCTGTGCTCTCCTCTCTGAGTGCACAGCTGAGGGTCTCATCCTACAAGGCAACATTTAAATAGAAAATTTTTCCATGGGAAATTAAAATGTAGATTTTCAAACCTTTTACCCAATGTAGGATTAAGCTCAGTTTAACCTTTTAACCGTCGATTTCAGGATTTACTTCTGATACCCGAGCGACTTTTAGGAAATTAAAACTCCAGGAGCTGCAGCTTCCTTGTCTCTAAAATGGAGGTAGCAGCACCTATTCTAAAGAGTTTTGGGAAAGATTTTTAAAAATACCAACCACAAATGGATATGCTGGATGGCATTCAGGACCCGCACACGTTGCTTTAATTTCTCCTCTAGGGAAACCCATTCCCAGCTCCCTCTCACGCTGGGGGCAGGCAGATGAGAATCCCAGCAGCTCCTTGCCAACTTGCATCAAGGATGGTACAATGGAATCGTCTGTGCTGGTGTGACTTCCTGCCAGGTGGTTGCCACGGAGACCATCTGTGGACCACTACTAAGGGTTCCTTCTTCGCCACCCCTCTGCCCACTCACCCTGCTGTGGCAGCAGGGAAGGAAGAGTCCTCAAGACTGTCCCACTCTGAGGACCAGAGGTCACACTCCAGGACCCATTTCTTGCCCAGGGGAGACAGTTCTCAACACCCCTCCCCACTGAGGGTCCTTAGAGCCCAGCGGCCAGCATGGGTCAATCGCCCCAATTAGGAAAACCCAAACTCCAGGAGACCCCAAACTTCTGGCCACTACCCCGTCTCCTGGAGTACACAAGTTCTTCCCCAGCATCAACCCTAAAACTGCCCAAGGCGGTATTCTCACCACCTAGGGACCAACCCAAACCCAAACCCCTACAGCCCTGCGGGTTTAGGAACCACCCCCTCAGCATTAGAAAACAAAATATTTTGCTTATACTCAAAGGGGATAAAGGGAGCCCAGAACCCAGTCTTTGGCACTGATTCCCTGGAATGCCAGGCGCTGCTGCAGGGAGAACATTCGGAGCGGCTCTGCAGTGCACGCTTCCTCCCCGAGCTCTCAGTCTCAGCCCCGGCATTGATGAGGTGCTGCAGTCCGGTGATAAGAGGCCTTAGTCAGTATGATGTTTTAGGGAAGTCTTTATGCTGGAGTTTTCCAACTGCAACTTTTCAAAACAATGCAACAAAAAGTAAAAATGAATTAAAATGAAGATTAAATATTCTGTGTGTTTTAAAAGTTATTAGCCTATTCTATGCACAAGTGTAGGATTTTAGATTTGGTACTGTTGCAGTTTGGGTTTTGCAAGGAGTATAAATCAATACAAGACCCATAATTTAGAGTATTATCTTGTAGTAGTCACCCAACAGTTAAATACAAGAAGCACAGAAAATTTGCCCACACACTAAAGACCTAGAGAATCCAGCTGAGGGCCTGGATCCACCGCTATGTCCTGCATGAGTTCAGCTGAAGACCTCGAGCCCATGACAGTGCCTCCCACGAGTCCAGCTGGAGGCCTAGAGCCCACAGCAATGACCCATCGTAGTGTGTTTCATGTATCTGCACTGGGAAGGCCGAAAGGTCAGTGGTGGAACATAAAAAATCTGTGCCAGCGGGGTGAAAGATCTGTGCCTGTAGGTTGAGCTTTCTGTACTGGAGCCAAGAAGCGATGTTCAAAATGAGGACCAGGGCTCCCCTGAAAAGTACCACAGCCATCCTCAGCGACAATGAGGTCCTGAGCTCCTCTGATGATAACAGCCAAGTTCATATCAGGAAGCCAGTGCGACAAGCTTCTCCTGAAGATTGAACAGTACACATCTTCCCCTCCAGAGCCAGGAAGCAATGCTCAAAGTAAGGACCCTCAAAGTGAACCGCAGCCATTCTCAGCAACAAGGTCCCACACTCCTCCGATGATAACAGCGGAGTTCCTGTCGGGGAGCCAGCCTGACGAGCTCCTCCAGGAGAACCAGCAGCTCTAGAAGAACCAACAGCACCAAGCAGCAGCGATGCTCAGGAGAACCCACAACGCCACTCTCTTCCTCTCCACGTCTCCTTTTCACGCTGGCAGCAGCCCTCAAGTGGGCCATCCACACTCAGCACCACACTGACTCAGTGCAGCTGGTGTTTAGGTTGACCATCAGTTTTCAACCCACCACAGGTACATATAACGAGTAGAAACAGCATTGAAAGTTATATTATAATTCTGCCTCCAAAAAAGGTGTCCAAAGTCAGACAAGTAATAAATCCAAGTTTTAAGTCATTTTCATTTTAAGGACAAATATTTTTCAAGTGTGACTCCAAGCTTATAAATTGAGTAATACTGTGTTTTGTATTGCTTATTAGAGATTACTTTCAAAATCCTAAATGTCTTCAAATGCTGCTGCATTAACACTTGTCTTACCCCAAATCATAACTTGAATATTTAGCACTTCCTGAATACTTTACATGGATTTTGTAAATTAATACCAAGCAAAATACCATTGTATAAGATAATTCTTATCCCTGCTTCACAGATGAGAAAATTCATCATTGGGTTGCTACAGAATTTACCTCATTTATGGCCTCCAGACTAGGAAGTGGCAGGGCATAAATGGAAATCCTTTCATTTCATTATAAGTAGTAGTATGTTTAGAAATCAGATTAGGTTCTTTTGAAGCAAAAGCATGTATTGTCACATTAGCAGTAGAATGTACACTCATTTTAGACTTTTGGTGACCTTGCTCATGTTTCCAGCCTGCTGGTAAACCCATTTGTGTACTCTGAAGTTTGATATGAGCAGCATGCTCCGCCCTGTCTGGTTTATTTCAGACGCCAGCCCCAGTCTCACAGAGAGCAGGGTGTAGACTGGCTCACCCGGGCTGTTCTGATGATCACCTGTGCTGCTCTGGTCCTCTGGCCGCTCAGTGTCCTTGGGCTGTGGAGGCATCACTCCCAGCAGAGTGTCAGGATGAGCTGGTCAAAGCACACCAGCACCAGGGACCACTTTTCCTCCCTCCCGTCGGGGCTGGGGAGCTGCTGGCACAGGCATGGAGATGTGGCACAGGGTCAGACTTGCTGCCAGAGACTCCACAGGAAATCCCCAGACCAGGAGCGGAAGTCTTTCCTTGAGATGGTCTTGGCACGCCTGATGAGGATACACATGTGTACATCCATGACCTTCCTGTGTGCTCGAAAATTCTTGGTAAGTGTAAAGAACACATTGGTTAAGGACTTCTCAAAAGAGGAATCCAGAGGCCAAGTGTGCTTTAGTGCTGTAGGTCGAGTGCCAGCACTGGGCTTCACTTCAGCTATTGAAAAGTAGGGGAATCATTTTGCATTTACCTAGAGATTTTGCTAAGTTTTCCTTTAGTAACAACACTTCTCACTTAACTTATTTCTTGTAAAGATATAGCATACAAATAAAAATGGATTCTGAAACAGTGAATTGTAGGATGCTATATGGGTCCTATTTAAATATTTGGAGACACTAGAAAAGTACTTCGCAGTAGAAAAATACTATGATTACATTGGGATTCATTTCACATGCAGGATTTCTGTATCATAATAAAGGTCTTTTATGAAAGTAAGCTAAACATTTTATAAGAAATAACATTGAAGTTTCACTTTATAAATGTAGGAATAGAGCTATGATCTTCAGTACTTAAAATATAAAGCTCAATGAAATAAAAATAGAAAGTTTTAAAAATATGAATATGGAGATTTTAAGAATTTATTAAAATAAATTAAAATTTAAAATGGTAATTTTATACCTCAACCTGGTGAAATGTGCACTTGAGCCATACTCGGTAGGATATGCAAAATTCATTTGCATACTTGGAGATGTAAAGTGCTTCCATTTAATTAGAGCTGCTTTATTCCCTTAACAATTCGTACTTGCTATATTCTGAAGCATATCCATCTATTATGAAAGAAAATTCATATTACATTTTAATGAGATCTGAAGTTTTTGCATCATTTTAAGTTTTAAACCTATTAATTAAAAGAAAAAGTTTGTACATATTATGCCTAGGAAGGTAATAGAGTTTTCTGGTTGAATTTCATTTTCCATAATAAAGAGACTGGACAAGATTAATTATCATAGACAGACACATTTTAAAAATCTGCTTTTCTTCCAATTTTCTTCTTTGTGAATCCCTCAAATGATTGCCTCTTTACCATGAGCTACATATTGTGTTTTAGATTCTGCAGACTTGCATGGTCGAAGGTACTAAGTAACCAGTAACCACTAATGATGAGAACTGAGCATCTTTAGTCAAATGTAGTATTTACCAGATATCACGGAAGAATTGTTTTCAAACTTTAGCATGAAAAAGTCTAGAACTCACCTCCAGAACAGAAAAGGAACATACTTAGCCATTGTTATGGTTGATACACTGTGTCAACTTGAGAAGTTTAGAAGTTCAGCTGAGAAACTCAGCAGGGAGCCAGGATTCTTTGTAAATATCCTCATCCTGTACAAAGGAGGGCAAGGACATTTTGTGAGTGCTACACCAGTGCTGGAAGGGGGGGTGGCCTGTGTAAGGGAGAAGAGGTTTGTTTTGCCTCTTTTGCTCTGGCTGCTGCCTTGAAGTGTTGCCCCAGTGCCACGCCACCCTGCCTTGGAGCCAGCTGATTATGGACTGAAATCTCCAGGAACTGTAAGCTAAATAAACCTTTCATTGCTTCACAATGGGTGTCAGGTGTTTCGTCCCAGCAACCAGAGCAAAGTAACCAGGACAGAATTTGGTACCAGTGGAGTGGAGTCATTGCTGTGACTATACCTGACCATGTGGTTCAAGAGCCTTTGGGAATGGCTTGTGGGAAGAGTTTGGAAAGGTTTGGAGATGTCATCTGAAAGAATAGCCCTGGAGCAGCCTAGGCTGTTCTGCATGGGAGATTCTGGTCAGAGCTCAGGAGACCAGAAGGCAGATAGAAAGCGTGCTGGTAAGAACCAGGCTCAGGTGGTTTCTGCTGGGAATAAGGACTGTATTGGGTGTTGGACTCCACACGATGTGTGTTATGGCTTGGCAGAAAGTTTGTCTTCATTTTGCTCAAGTCCAGAGACTTTGCCTGAGACTAAGGTTAAGGAT
Source organism: Cuniculus paca (assembly GCA_004365215.1). NCBI lineage: Eukaryota > Metazoa > Chordata > Mammalia > Rodentia > Cuniculidae > Cuniculus > Cuniculus paca. The sequence continues at coordinate 9,783 of RJWT010040045.1, forward strand.
GGTAGACTGATTAATCTGGCAGAAGAAATTTCAAGGCAGTCGAATGTTGAGGCCATGGCATGGCTATTGTTGGGGGCATTTAGTCAGACTTATATTGTGAATCACGAGCAAACAGCCCAGCAGTGTGATTTAAAATGTTGTGAGTTTGACCAGAAAGGAAGCTCCAGTAAAGTTGTGGACTATAAAGATAAGAGCTGAGATCTCCATTGCTAAGAAGGAACAGAATAGAAAAGATGGCCTGCAGGCATCACGGGAAGAGGCAGCAGGTCCCCACACTTTGCAGCCTCAAAACTGCAAAAGTGGAAGACTTTGCTTTGAGGAGAAAGCCTCAGAGCACCATGTTCCAGAGTGGTGGCAGAAGCCCCAGGAGATTCCAGAATGGTGGCAGCATAGAAAATCTGTTCCTCAGAATCAGGTTCAGAGTGCTCAGCAATCCAGGCACTCGACCCCTACAGCCAAGAAAGGGGAAAGCCTGGCTACAGCTCCAACTGGCAGCAGACCTCAGTGTCATCCACATGGTGCTGGTTTTAGGTGCACACAGAATGCACGAGTTCTGAGGTTAAGGCAGCTTCCACCCCAATTTCAGAAGGCCTGGAAGGCCAGGCAGTGTGCCTCTGAGAGGGCAGTATGCGAAGCTGTGAGTGTAAAGTCAAAGGTGCAACAGAGACCCCAGAAATTTGAAAAAGCCAGGAACATAGATAATCTAAAGAAACCTGCAATGAGGAAACAAAGCCATCCCAAGAGAGAAGCCAGGGGATTGGTAACCACCAGAAGTGCCAGAGGGGTAAAGTCACACAAACCCTTTGGAGCTCACAATTTGCCACAGATTGCTTCAGATGCTGGACATGCAACTATAAGGTTTAACATTTGATCTACTGGATTTTGGACTTGCTTTTGTCCCAATCCTTTGTACCCTCCTGTAATAACTTTTGGAATGAAAATGTTTATCCTGTGCTGTTGCATGTTGGAAGTGTTTAACTTTGTTTTCATTTGTACAGGGACTTGGAGCTAAGAGTTTGCCTTACATTTCAGACACTTGGGACTTGGATTTTTCAGCAAGGCTGAAACTGTTTCAATGCTGAAACTGCTAGGACTTTGGCAACTCTTGCAGCTGGACTAAAGGCCTTTTACTAAAGGAATGTGCGTGAGTCTTTGGGAGGGCAAGAACAAATTGTTATGTTTCTAGTGTAATATAACTTACTGCTTAAGGATTGTTAAGCTGTGTTATAATGTTCAAGTTGCAAAATGTGAAGAATAAGCATGGCTTTGTATCTGGAGGCTGATTTAAAAAAACATGTCTGGTTGCCAAGTTGACAAGGGGTGGATTGTTATGGTTGATACATTGTGTCAGCTTGAGCAGTTTAGAAGTTCAACTGAGAGACTCAGCAGGGAGCCAGGGTTCTTACTTTGTAAATATCTTCATCCTGTAGAAAGGAGGGCAAGGACATTTTGTGAGTGCCACACCAGTACTGGAGGTGAGGTGGCCTGTGTAAGGGAGGAGACTTTTTTTCCCCTCTTTTGCTCTGGTTGCTGCCTTGAAGTGTTGCCCGATTGCCATACCACCCTGCCTTGGAGCCAGCTGATTATGGACTGAAATCTCCAGAATCTGTAAGCTAAATAAACCTTTCCTTGCTTCACAATGGGTGTTAGGTGTTTTGTCCCAGCAACCAGAGAAAAGCAACCAAGACAGCCATCTATGCATTCATGTATCAATTGCACAAATACTCCTATTCACTCCTGAGCCCATCGCAAGTGAAACCCCAAAACACAATCACTGAGACATCAGGCTCCTGAAGATGAGGACAGCCTTCAGTCCTTCCAGGGATGACCTCAGGGCTTCTTCTTGATTTCTAAGCTGCAGGACTTCCTGGAACAGCACCACACTCTGAAAGTGTAGCTCAGCCCCGAATTTTCTGCCACACATTTTATTACAGTTCTTTTTGTTTGTTTCTCAATTTTGTGCAGATTTGCCTGTTCCATATCCATTGAAGCTGGGACCGGTCATCTTTGGGAAGACTGACCCAATTACAACTTTTAAAATAGGTGTGTTTAGGGTTATAATACCTGAGGGACTTCAGAGGGCTGCATTCTGTCCAGCTCAGGGCACTGGACTGGGGGTGGTGTTGCACGTCTCTGACTCCTGGTGGAGAGGCTGGCCAGACACTGTGGTAGATGTTGTCAACAGCCAGCACCAGGGCTTCTGCCAGTGCAGGAGAGTTGGTTACACAGGAAGGAAGGAGTGCGTCCTGCCTTGTGGTAGGCACTGGTCCAGTAAGACCTTCAGCTACTAAAAGACTTGAAATGGCTTTAATTATCAAAGAAAAATAACCTCTAATTCAGTGTGGTTTTTAGTTAAGTGCATGGTGTGGTATTTCCTCTACAGAGAGTTCCCATAATAAATGTTAACAAAGGCGCATGTCCATGTCTGGCTGTATCGATGGGTCTTGCTAGCACAGACTAGGGTCACTAAACGTGCTTAGACAGGTTGCTTTTCTGAAAATCACACAGCATGTTAAAACCCTCGCAGCAGTCCACCCCACAGCTCACCATCAGGTATCATCCTTTCTTCCCAAGCAAACTCTGTCATGGGAAAGCTAATCAACAAACGCCCCAAACAGCGGGAACGCCCACACATAGGCTCAGGGTTCTGTCAAGAAGGGGTCCCCACATCCCTCCGAGCTGAGCCATCCCAGCAAGCTGAGCAGGGGTCAGCTCTGTCGCTGCAGTGAAATGGCTCAGCCCTGGTCTCAGAAGGTCGGAGATGATGTGCAGTTAGCAC
>RJWT010040046.1:0-12567 GCA_004365215.1 Cuniculus paca
CAGTTTCAAGGATTTAGTCCATGGCCAGATAGCTCTGAGCCGGAATTATCATAGCAGAGTGTGCTGGAGTGAAGACCCCTCATTTCATGGCAGCCAGGAAGCTGACCAGGGTTTTAGTGCCGGAGAGAAAAGGGACAAGGGACCAGCTATAGTATCCCTGATCATGCCTCCATAACCCACCCAGGCACACTCAGACATGTGCTTTACTAATCTTCTAGGTGTTTCTTAATCCAATCAAACTGACACATCATGATTAATGGTCACACTGGTTCCTGCTTCTAACTATGAAAACACATAATGAGATCTAACAGCCACCATCTTTAAAGCAATTCCCTCAGCTATTCTAGGTTGTATGATCAACTGTATCACCTACAGAAATGCAGCCTGCCTCATGCTGAAACACTGCTCTATAGCTACAGAAATTCTAAGTCAGCTTTTGTCTCACAGTATATAAGAAAGAGCTACTATAAAGCACATTGTGTTTTATAGCTGTGGGTTGGGGGCAAAATAAATGTTGCATCTTATTTGCAAAAGTCTGTTTTCTTTTCTCCCAGTTCAGAGCTTCAACTCTAAATGAATCATGAGTCTCCTAAATGAGTTTACTTAATTTGCATTCCCATTGAGGTTGTTCTTGGTATAATAAATTATTCCCTGAAATTTTTGTTAATAATGCATTCTTTCAGCTCTGAGGGGGATAAAAATAAGTATTAGTTAGAAAAAAACCTTTAAAATTCATTTATTGTCAACTGAATGTCGATAATCACCTACATACACAAATCAATTTTGGATCAGACCTTGGGTTGTATTATTAAGAAAGAGTATCAGGACAATTAAATAATAGAATAAATACAACAGTAGCCTACATTGCTATTTGCCCTTTCATTCCTCCCTCTTAACTCTTTGAATCTAGCTTTCGTCAGCACTACTGAACACCAAAATAGCATTACTGGAAGAGATTAGTGTCCTTCTAATATTTTTGTCTCTATTTAATCAAATCCAGTTCACACAGTTTCAAATATTATGTATAGGAAAACCCTTAAATGCAAATAATTGCAAATTTCTTAGCAGAAAGACATGAAATAAGGAAAGAAGAGGCTCAGGCGCTGACTAATCCACACACTGATCTCCTGAAAAGAGAACCTACACGCTTCCTGCGAAAGAGACACCGGATTTACAGTTTATGAACTGCTGAAAATTTTACCCTTATTTACAAAGCCAATGGAGATTCCATGTGGGTGTTGGATTTTGGAGGAAGTTTTTTTCATCTTCTTTACATAAACTTTGTTTCTTGCTTTCTCCTTTTGAAAAACTTGTATTAAAGACCATATTACTGTATGAATTTGACATTTATATTTATTAATATTGATGTTATTGAATTTTGAATACTGACTTCATTTTATGTCAGGTCTCATAGAGAAATAAGCCATGCACAAAGCAAAACTGAAGAATGACAATCTACAAAAACAAAGTGTGAACCTGTGAAAGAAACTGTAAGGTGAACCTGTTTAGGGTAGTTTTATGTATATCATCCTCAAACCCTGTGGACTTTTACTGGCATTAAGATTCTTCTAGATAGATTAAAACTTCCATGGCTCCTCCAGATGGTAGAGTACTGTGTTAAGTCACAAATTCCAACTGAAGTTGTATGACTTACTAGTTCAATTTCAAGTGCCTTATTTCTAAAACAGAATTATTAATGCTTGTTAAAGTTCTTGGGAGGATTAAAGGTAATGAAGTAAAATATTTAGAAACATAGTATGTTTTCAGTAATTAAGTAGCTCTTCCAAATGGAATTTCCAAAATGAAACCAGTCTGCGATTCTAGAATAGTTGAGCAGCTCAGTCCAACACAGTAGAAAATACCCTGTATCCTAATTGTATTAAGAAATATAGTAAGATATTTGCAGCTACTGTCTAAGTTTTTTCATGTGTATGATAAGGGAAAGAGCTAAATAATGTAGCAAAAAACCAGAAGGTTGATTGAGACTGGTGAACATGAGAAGAAAATTTAAGAATTTTAAAGGCTACTGGGATGTTTGCTGCTCAATGTAAGGATGTCAAAGAAATGTTTGTTTCACTTAAACTTGAATCATTTGGTCTTTACTGTATGGACTATATTAGCCTATGGAATATTTAAAAGAACTGAAAGGACGGATATGTGCACAGCATAGTCAAGAGCATCTGATCTATAAGCCTTGTCAGGCCCGGATGAGGAAGTTAGGGGCTGTGTGCTCTGTACCCGCCATCCTCGAGAGTCTCTGAATATTAGATTGTATTTACATAGCAGCTTGGGAAGGCATTTTTAATTTCCCAAACCTCTTTGAAGCAAATTTTGAGATAAATGCTTTGTGCCCCAGTGATTCTCCATGGAAACCTTGGGAGATTCGGCTCTTTGTGCAGTGCTTTTCCTGCTTTAAAAATCAATCACTTGAAACAGCAAAGGGAACTTGGAACGCCTCATATTGGTGGCAACAGAAAGAAATCCCCTTACTTCCTGCACATGAATGGTCCAGACAATCCTGGCAACTGATTTCTGACCAAGTAGATATAAGATAGCACCCTGTTTGCCATCCTGAGCCAATGGAATCTTCATACTTCCTATATCCTGGAAAATGTCAACTTCAGTTATAAAAAAGAAAAAACTGAGTACTCTATAGAATGTTTGATCCATTAATGACTTTATTGTCCTCATATTTGTTACATGTGCCTGAAAGAGTAGATTTATAACAAAAGTTAGAATGCAACTACTGTGCTTTAGAGTATTTCCACAAATTCTGGGGCCATCTCCTAGAAAAAAAAAATCAAAGAAATCATGATACTACTTAATCAGTGCTTTAGTTATTCAGAAGCTGATAATTTTGTGTTCAGGGCTTATGCCTTTGTTCTCCTGTACTTTCCCTGACTGGATGCCTTTAGGTTATTAGAATGTCCATACACAAGAGAAGGGCAGAACAGATAGAAGCAAGCACATAAACTGAAAATGAGGGAACAATGAGCATGTTGCCTAAATAAAGTCTATGTGTTGTCTGTAGATCTAAATTTGTCATATTCTCCCTGAAATCATAGTTCAATGTCCTTCCAGATCAGAGCTTTGTATCATCAGCATTCGACAAATGTGGGCAAAAAGAATGTATACTACAGTGTTAAAAAGCCCAGCCTGTGTACTTGGGTTATCTATGTTCAGATCCTATCTCTAATCTTTATGCTGGTTGATTTACTTAAAGTCTCCATGCTTTAGCTTCCTTGTCTGAAGAGTATTAGGGTACATTATATTGTAACTAAAATATGTGCTAAAGGGGCAAAGTCTGGAAGTGAGGAGGGGCTGTGGGAAATGGCTAACTGAATTTCTGCCATTTCCATAGCTCAAGACCAACAGTACTGAGGGCAACTCTCTATAGTGGAGAAAACACACATCTGAAACAGAAAGGCCATGGACAGCAACTCTCAGATTTTCTCCCTAGTGTGACCTGTTCACCTGAAGAAGGTGATGCTGTATCATATTTCCATGTCGTTTGTCAAAAAAGGATAATCTCTTGTTCCAAACTAGACCCTGTTACCATTATTTAGTCACAAGAAAGGTTTTCCAAAATTTTATCAAATTACTTGGCTGGGACTGACAATTCAATTCCTTCTTAGGTTCATATCTGCAGTGTAACATATGATAAAGCTAAATCAGCCAATTTATATTTTAAAGGGAGGATTTAAATAATTCCCAGGAAGTAGGTATGAGCCCAAGAACAAGCCCAAGCTGTTTGGGGTTAGAGAAGTCAATCTTATATAGATATGAATTGTTAACATAAAATAGGAAAGAGGAGAAAGTGGAGAAACTATGCAAGTATAATATTTAAAAATGAGACAATAATGATAGTATACTTTAACTAGATTAAGAAGATTGAATCCAGTATTTTTTAATTGGACAGAAAATCTTTTGCAAATTAAAGGACTTGTAAAGAAACAGATAAAAGATGAAATAAGATTGAGGACCGAGATGAAAAGAAAAAAAGCAATAAAGAAAAAATAATTGGCAAAACAGAGGGAAACTATTGCTTTAAAACCATCAGAACATCAAAAGAAAGTAAGGGAGAGTAACTCAGTGTGTAATGAAATTAGGAAATGACTGTAATCCAAACAATGATTGTTTAACAAAATCGAAATAGAACATTGAGTGGTAATATAACTCTATAAACTCTGACCCTGAGAAATATTCTAGAAATCAGGAAAGGGAATAAGAGAACAATGTAGTCAGATGTATTGCTCCTATATAAAGTCAGCTGAGCTGAGTAAATCAAGACTAAATGTCAAACAAAGATTCAAACATACAGGGCATGTTTTCTGAGCAACTTCTACCTCCTACTCATCCTCTAAATAGTAGGAGATGTGAATTTTAGACTCTGTCAGTCAAAATCTCTAAATGTGTATCCTAGAAATTTGCTTTGACAGTATCATGGGGGCTTTATAGATAAGAGGAATTTAAGTATTGTATTGAGTAACATTATGATATAAAACTAAAATAATTTTATATCTGTTTTCTGGTAATGTATAACACACGTACACACACACACACATATATATATATGACATTATGCACTTTGCATATATGCACACAGTCATTGCCATAAAATAGAGAATTTGCCACAAAATACTTAAAGATCATTTATAAAAGTTCAGCATATATTAAGTCTCAGTAACCAATAGATATCAAAGAGCACAAATCATATTAATTTTCTTCATCCAGGACTCCACAAAGTAGCAATTCAGTATAACTGAAATGTAAACTAAGAAATCCAACCTCTTAAAAATGCATAAACTCCCTCAGAAAACTTACTCTTGAAAGAATAAATCAAAATTAACATAGCAGAATAATTATAAAGTAACAGAGAAAGTAATTATCAAAATTAAGACACATTGCTTCTCAGTCTTTCAGCCAAGATGAAGTGTTAAAACTAAGACACACATGGTCAAAGCTGTACATAGGGGAAATCTTATAGCTTTAAACACATGTCATAAAATATTAATGTATTAAACTAAATATAATATTTATTTCAACAACTATAGCAACAAGAAAGCCTTTAAATTAAGGAAGGCAAATGAATAAAATTGAAATGATAAATCAATGAATTAGACAACAGAAATTTGGGACAGTAAATATATATGAAAGTAAGTTGTTTGTATGGGTAGAAAATAATTTTAAAATCAAACCACAGATGAATCATAAAATGGAGAAAAAAAGTTAAAATGGTCTTGAAAATATAAAGATGTTCTAAAAATGCTCTTAAAACTGTAAATGATCTTGAAATATGAGAAAATAATAAATGTGCAAAAAATATAAACATACAGAAACATTGATCTTGCATTCTGAAAATAAATTTGAAACCATGAATTAAATTGATATTTTACAGAAAAATATAAATTATCAAAGGAAAATTTATAAAATATAGGAAACAGACTAAAAATAATAAATGAAATATAATTACTCCTCTAAATTCCCTGTATTTATAGAAAATCTACAAACTTTAAAAATATTATGTTATTTAAACATTTCCAAATCATGAAGAGATATAAACAAAAAATTCATAAAAGAAAAGTAAACACTTTTTGGAAAGGGTCAGTCTTACTAAAAACCAAACAATTATCAATTAAACAAATATGAGATAAATACTTTTTCCAATAAATTACCAAAATCTTCAAGGGTTGTCAAACTTACTTTGGATTAGTTTGGAGCAAAGTGGTATACTCAAGAGCTGTCATTGGGAGGGTAAATATTACAAATTTTTGTAGCATTACTATGCTGTATTTTAAAAACATAAAATGAATATTTTCAACTTCAAAAATTCCCATTTCATGACCATATCCTACAGAGATGCTAGAAGAAGTGTGCAAAAATACATCTGCAGGGATAATCATTGAAGCATTATTTATAATAGAGAAAATCTGAGTATCTTGAAAAGGAGATTGGTTAAATAAATTTTAGTAGAGCTATATGTGAGAATCTGTTTTCAAAAATGAGCTAGATTTACATTCAGTAATAAGAAATGTTATCAAATATACTATATACTGAAGAACTATTTGTCAATATTTATCAGAAATCTTTCTTTAGTAACCGAGTAGGGTAGGGTTTATTTGTCTCATATAGCAAGGGGCACATTTCACAACCACTTAAAAGGCCCAGAAAAACTGTCAGGATTGCAAAATTTTTTTATCTTTCTGCTCAACCATAATTAACAGAGATAGGTCTTCATTCTTGTATTTTTCACCTTATGGACAAAATGGTGTTCACATGACAAGATTTCACATACCCAAACTTTAGGGAGAACCAATTCATTCTCTATTTGGAACTTATGTCCTGTTCATAGAATTTTACTATGTCTACCTGATAAATCAATTGCACTTACAGGCTCAATTTTTCTTGTTTCCAAGATTTATGCTTTATTGGTTATGATTGTGAGCTAGGTCTTAGTATGACCACCAGGACAGTAGGAATCTTGACACATTAGACACTTGGAAAAGAACCTTCACATTTCTGCTTTTTCTCTTGGGTTACTGGCATGCCCAGCCAGTCCGCTCTGGAGATATGAAAGACATGTGGAGAAGGCTTAGTAATCCCACCGAAGGCTTCCTAGCCTGCCCTAGACCCTGCCAGCCCACCAGCAGACCAGAGACACGTGTACGAGCCCAGCCATGATCTGCTGTAACAGGCTCATATCAGCAGAACCCAGAAGTTTTAAATGACTGCTAATTAAATTATTAAATTTATTATGCTCTATAGAAATAGGCAACTGACAAAGACTCATTGTTTATAACTATCTCAATATTATGCTTAATTGGAGAAAGCCTAGACAATTACGTATTTACTTAGGAACACTGAATCTCTCAAATAGTCAAACAAAATATTGGCATTAGGGAAACCACTGATAATATTTACCCCAGATAGAGAGTATGACAGATAGACTGATAATATATGTTGATATCAAAGATGAACAGGTTGAAATATACAGACCAAAATATTATTGACTTTCACTAAATCAAGAATCATCATACTTTTTTTATAAATGAGTAGACAGTAAATATCGTGAACATTGAAGGCCATTTGGTTCTCACAACTACTCAATTCCACTGCAGCCATCCTCTATGTATAAACAAATGGATGAGGCAATGTACAAGAAACTCCTTTTTTGTTTTAAACATATAATGATCTAGATTTGGCCTCTCTGAAGTAGTTACAAATCCTTGCCCTACTGTTACAACAAGCAGTGACTGTTTTTCTTGGTCATGCCTTTGGATATTGAATGAATTTTATAATCAGAAGAAAGATACATAAGATTATTTAAAGTTTTAAAAAGCTACTAAGATCTACTAGATCTGAATTCAGACAAATTAAAAAATGTTATATTTATATAAAAATAAAATAAATGAACATTTTAACTCAGAGCAAATAACAAAGAACTCAACATGATGGAATAAATAAAAATAATGAATAAAATTCTGAATGAAAAATTTCAAAAGCATGGGCTTAATGTGTAAACATTTTCATAACATGCAAAGATACTGAAGTATTATTCTCCCTTCTCAAATCTCCAAGTCTTTACTTCCTTTCATTCTTCTAAATTATTTATTTAGAAATAATATGAAATGCTCCAAAAATGTATTCTTATTCCTAAAATGCATACAGTTTCATCTCAGACAGTGAACATGTTGCCAGAAAGACATTAGGTGACAAGATAATCTTTATTTTCCTGTAGATCTTTGGAAAAAGGAAGGGATGCTCGGCCAGAGGAACATGAATTTTTAGTGACGAATACACTAGTGGAGAAAGGGGAAAAATTATGTCTATGCTTTGTTCTGTGTTAAGCCTGGTTGCTTAAGATGGTTAACTGTACAACATGCTGTAGTCAGGAAACACAAAAGTTGAAGTGATATGATTTGAGTTACAGTTATGCCCTAATATTGCAAAGCCTTAGACAAATCATTTGATCTCTAGGTCCCTGACTATCTCATTTTTGGAACTAGGGTAATAATTATACCTATGATACTGAGCACATGGCAAGTAAGACTCAAATGAGATAATGTTCCTGAACACCTTTTTAAATGTGTTATAATGCAAAAGTGGCTTTCATTAACATCATTAGTTTCAAAGTGTAAATGATTGTGAATTTCTTAAGTATATCTAAATTTCACACTTCCTCCATGTGCTCTAGAAACCATCTTTCACCATTTTGAAAGTCAATATCATTTTAATAAATAGTGTACAAAGACTTCTGATTCACAAACATATGACTAATCTCTATTTTACAGTTAATCAAACCCTGAATTAGTTAATGTCTGATTAGTGAGATCTGAAATCCAGAGTGTCAATTTCTTAGTAAACGCTAGAGCATGTTGAAGGTTTGTTGTGTTTCAACTTTCATGTTACCTTCATTACTTTTATATTATTTGTTAATCATGTAATTATAGTGTAAACACAATTGCAAAACAATAGAAAACTTTCCAATTGTGTTCTTCTTAACAGACTCCACTTAATCCCTAGCACTCTGCTGGAAGATGCTTTACAACTAAGACGGTCTATAGGACATGAATGTTGATAGTCTGTTCTCACTCTTGAGTCATATGTATGTTCACTAGAGTTGATTGAGTTTATTTCCAATCTATTTATGGTGATTGTACTGGTAATTATAGAAATGTGATTTAATTTACTATTTAATAAGCTAATTAAAATGGGGAAAATAGAATTGTTGTTTCCCTCAGTTTGAAGCTGAATATTTTGGAAAGAGTCAATGACTCAAAAATACATTGCCAAATTAGTCATGGACTGAACAATGATAAAAGGCTAAAAGGGAGAAAAATTTAAAAAAGAAAAACTAAAAAGATTCTCATATTGTGTTAGAAACATTTCTAATTTTTCACTCTACTTTCAAGAATATGGGAATTTAGGACCACATTTTAGGCTTGTAATTAATATAATAAAGTAAATTAAAACTTTTATCTGTGAACTCATAGACAAAAAGAATGTGCCTGAGCCCTATCTTAAGACTAATAGATGAGGACTGGGGGATACAGCTCAATGGCACAGATGCCTTTCTGGCAAGTGCAAGGTCCTGAGTTCAATTCCTGGTACCAGTTTAAAAAAAAAAAAACTAATAGAGGAAGACGAACTACATGTTTTATATTAAAATAAAAGATTTAAGACATATGAAATAATTTTTATGATTCTCTGCTTTGACTTTTTAGGATAAACTGACCACACATAACATATTAATTTGTGAGCTGGAATTATTTCAAAATGAGAACACATAAAGGAACATATGAATTTAAAATCCCATTAAATTGATATAGATTAATTTCCAACAGTCTTCAGTATAATAAGACACTGTGGACAGTAGAGAAAGAAACTTTGTTCCTACTGTCTACACTCTCAGAATTCACTAAATTCTTCCATCTGAGAAATATCTCAGGACCCCCAAATTCTCTGGAAGTTGTGAAGAGCAAACTTTGCATAACCTTATAGAATGGCCCTAAAGATTACAATGTATTCAAAATAAACACATTCTTGTTTTTGGTAAACAAATTAGGTTCAGGCACTAAAAGTACAAAATAATATTTTAAATCCATATTGTATGTCAGCTAAAATAATCATTTTTATTGATAAAAATTGTCACTATCTTTCTGCAACTATGTGAGAAAGAGGTCTCTCAGTTAAAGAAAAAGAAGAAAGCTCAGTTAAATATATTTTATACCATGTATATGTTTATTTATCATTCATTCATTCCTTCTATTACATTCAGCAAACATTTACTGTCTTACAATATACCAACCCCATAAGTGATGGGTTGGGGCAGATAAAAAATGTAATTAGTAAGAACTCTAAATTATTTCAGAATGCAATGGCAGGTCCTTGAAGTGTTTTAAGGTTAATGACATGATTCAATTCATATTTTAAAATTTCTCAAATTACAGGGAAAAAAATGTTGGAAAGGAAGAAAATGGAATCAAAGAAACCAAGAAATGACATTCGTGTCCTCTCCAGGTTTTTGACGTGGTTACTTCATGTTGTGATGTGTGTAAGCCTGTCTTGTTCTCTTCCTGAATGCTAATGTCCTTATTATCAGGAAACACCTATCTCGCTTCTCAACACCCCATGTCCCAAATTTTCTAAAATTATTCTAATTTAAATGTTTGTCCTGAAATTTCTATATAAAACAAACAGCATGCCAGAGATCCCAGTAAATTATCTTTCAAACATCATTTTGCCGCCATACCCAAAACTCAGTATAGAGTGCACAGTAAGCTTAAGGCACTACATAAAAACAAACAACAAACAAACAAGAAAAACCTGCCTTGAGGTAACTTTTGAAAATATGAAACTAAAAAAGTGACTTCAATTCCTTTGTCATTTCTGGATACTTTTCTAGAACAACATATGTTTGCTTTTATTTTGAACTCATCAGTCAATTTTCAAGACAATTTGAGTTTACTTTCAATGACTCTTCAAAAAAATACTGTCAAGGGCTTTGGGATGCAATCGAGACAAATGACTCCCTGTACATTTCTCCCACACTAAACACCACTTTATGAAGAATTCATTCAAAAGAGAAGTCATCTAATTTTGGTGACTGGCTGCTCTTCATACTCCCTGTGCCTCCTGCTCTCCTTTTTCTCTCTGGCTTGGGGGGTCATCACTTCCTCCTCCATCTTGTTTCCTTGCCAATCCCGTCTCTTCATGATAGTTGGTTTTCTGAGCAATTCTGCTCAGTATTTTAGATATTAAGGCTAATACTTTTGAAATAATGAAATCGCTAATCTTTTATGCTATTCTCTTTATTATCTGTTATGCCCTGACATTTTTACTTTTCTATTTCTTCATTTATAATTTAGATTGCTTGAAAAGAGTACATATCATAAAGTTTGGGCAACATTAAGCTTACCCTTTGATTTATCTTCTTATTTGTGTCACTGTTCTCCAAAGCTTACATTTAATAATGTAAAAGAAAAGAAAAATTAGACAGTATTCATTGCTTGTTAAAACTTTCAAAAATTTAAACTAACCTGAAATAGGATGAAATCATAAGTAAGATTTGAATTTTATTAACTGAATGTGAGTCAACATGGTAGAAATAAAAACAAATTGGGAAACTGAAGCTTTGCTTTTCCACTAACTTTTTATATTTGCTAGGACTATAACAGACAATGGCCTCCCCAGCCAGTATACTTCAGTTTAAGTTGCCCAGGTAATACTTCATGTTGCAGTTCTAGTTGCTTCTGTTTCCTATAAACAGCTGGTCACTATGATGCATATTATAAGAACCAATCAAAGACAGCCAAGTAATCTACCTCTGTACTTCCCCTTTGCAATTCCATAAAAACCTCCCTCCCTGAGCCTTCAGGGCCTGATATTTTAGGAATGATCACAATCAGTGACTATTGACTAAAATAATTCTGCCTCCAAATTCTGTGTGTCATTTCAGTGCTTCTGCTTGCTGTTGCATCTGGTGCATCAGCTGGGAAGACCGACTATGCTGGCCTCTTCAGTCACTGGACATGGCCCTTGAAGATGGAGTAAGGACCTCTCCAGATTCCCATGTGAAGACATGCCCTTGAGATTTCTTAAGTCCCCTTGAAAGTCTGGAGGAGGATTGTAAGTGCCCCACTGAGTGGCTCACATTAGAGCCAAAAGGGAGGAGGACGCAGTCTGTCTGTCTGTCTGTCTGTCTGTCTGTCTGTCTGTCTGCCTGTTTGTTTGCCTGATTATGGTAAGATACCCTAGGGCACCCCAAGTAGTCTGTCTGTTAGTCCTGTTCAGATTGAGCAGAAGGGGAGTCTGATCAACTCATTAGTCAGGACCACACTAAAGGGAAAAGGGTTGGAATGTTTATCCTTTGAGTGCCTGTTGAATGAATGTGTGACTGAATGGAAGGCGTAGCATAAGCGATAGGCTGCTCTGTCTGTGCACCAAGACTGGAAAGCGCTGGTCAAGGTGACTGGGCCCTCCCTGCAGTTCCACAGTGATCAGCATATGGCATAATGGAGGCCTTGCTCCTTAGCTATGTTTTGCCTAAGTCCCTGAGGGGGGTGCAGCCAGGTGGGGATCTGAATGGTCTCTCTCTCTCTCTCTCTCTGAGGGGCACCCACTCTTTGTCTGTTGTACCATTGTTCAAGGGTACACAACACACACACACAGAGCCAGAAATGGGAATTAAGTAGTCAAAATCCATAGTCCCTGACTGCAGAAAAAGCATTTTTATGGAGTTAAAAATGAAACCAAACCTCTCCCTGAGTCTCAAAGAAAAAAAGAAAAAAATAGGCTCATTATTCCTGAGAATTCTACCTTGGCACCCTCATCAGCCACCGCAGCTGCTGCCAACAGTTTCACCCCCACCCCACCCCACTGACTCATCTACTTCATTCCAATTGAGCCAGTTCCAGTTCAATCAGTCATTGCCTGCATTTGGCCACAGAGACTCCCCCAGCCCCCTTACTAAGATGCACCCATCCTGGTCAGACAGACTCACCTAATGCCCACCTAAGATGACTGTAAGAAATTTCTTCTGAGTTCCATATTTTGACTAAGAAAAAA
>RJWT010040047.1:0-12572 GCA_004365215.1 Cuniculus paca
TCTCTCTCTGCTTTAACTGTGGAGACTCCCTGCTGGGGTTGCACACCACACGTATTATTTGGGAGCCCCTGGTTGGTTTTCAATTCCAGTCTGGGGGCCTGGGGAGGAGATGAGTCTCAGAACCTCAGCTGTCTTGTGTGGTAGGTGACAAAAGTGGCCACTGTTCTTCACAGTAATTGACATCATTCTGGGGTGCCCTGGGCCTCACTTTGTCGAAGTGGTATTGCACCAGCAATGAGTCTAGACCTCAGAGAGGCCCTCACCGTACACACTTGCTGCTCTTAGAAGCTTCTGCTCTGACATGGCACAAGCCTGGGCTGGCCCACCATGGGAGAGACGCAGGGCCAGGACCTACCGCCACCAACAGCCGGCACACTTCCAGACTTGAGGATGAGGCCACCGCGGGCCAACACTCCCCGCTGACCACAGATGTGTGAGCTGCCCCGGCGGAGGTTAGGCAGGCCTGGAACAGACCAGGAGAGCCACCCAACAGATGCTGAACAGATGTTGTTTTTAAGGCAGTGTTTTAGGAAACTTGGCTGGGTAGCAAGAGAAAACATATACCTTCTGTGGGAAATGTCAGCACTAATACTTAGTTCACAGGGTTGCTAGGATGTGGTGATAAAGGGGTAAAACACAGCTCTCACCTGGCTCAAACATGTTCCTTACCTCTCCACCCTGTCCAACACCTGAATGCAAGAACTTATAGCATCTGTTTTTCTACTTGAGGGACAAAGGCAACTGTTAGGTAGATTTAAGACCCATAGATGACTGACTGAAGCAGAAAGACTTGTTTTTATGACAAGCAGGTAACGGGAAGAAGCCCAGAGATGAGAGCAGGGCTCCCTCAGGAGACAGAGGGAGCCTCAGACGTGGTCTCTGCTGGTCCCCTCTCATGCAGCCCCAACGTGTGAGCGCCCCAGCTGGCTGGTGAAGCAACAAGCAACTCAGCTTTGCAAGCAGCTCAGAAAAAGATTTTTCACCACTGTGATTGGCTTACTGACGCTACACTCACTTTTTTTTTGGTACCAGGGATGGAACTCACAACCTTGCACTTGCCATGCAAGCGCTTGTGCCACTGAGCTAAATCCCCAGCCCATTTTAAGATGCAGCCACTACAGTAACCTTCCAGAGTTTAATCACCACCACCTGTAGACAGGACTTTGCACCAGAAGGGACAGAAGGAAACAATCTCCCCAGTCATAAGGAGCCCTGCTAGGCACAGCACAGGGTGGGCCTGCCAGCCTGGCCACACAGCAGTGGAGCACTGAGAACAGGCTGGTCTGTTTCACTCTGCCTCATGCAGAAGCCTCACTTTTCCCTGGGGAGCTCCATGGAGGAGGATTTGGTTTGAGGACTAAGCACTCAGACCAGGCCAGCCGTCTACGTCTGATGGAGACAACACTCTGGAGAATGCTACACTCCCCTGGTCATTTGTTTCCTGCCGAAGGCTTGGAGCTAACCAAGAGAGTAGGCTTGGATGATGCTCACCCACACCAGCCCACACCAGAGACAAGAAGCTGGTGTCTTGGGTCTACACGGAGATCCTGAGCACCTGAGCCGGGCCAGGAACAGGGGTGGGGGTGACTGCCACCACCCAGAAGGATACTGCCTAGAACTGAAGTGTTTCAAGCCTGCACGGAGCAGAGGGCTGAGTCCACCCCAGCACCATCTTATGGCTGAGCAAACAGCTGCTCAGAGAGAAACAATGACTTGCTCAAGGGGCCTCAGCTCTTGAGTAGCAAGGACAGCACACAAGCAAGTACCTGACTGACTGCCCAGACCATGGCTTTTCCTCACTGCGGGGCTGCCTCCTGAGGGCAGATCATGATGCCATGAGACCATAGAGGTCTCCGTGCGTGAAAAGGAAGAGCCCCACGTTTCCTACTCTGGGCACTGTAATCTTGACATGGGGGCCTTTGTAACTCAAGAAGAGATGAAGTTAACCAGGGGGTTAGTTAGAATTGCATGGAGACACACGACCATGTCAGACCTCCAAATAGTTAGTCTACATGAACAGTGGCACTATGAAGGGTGAACAGATGATTCCGGAATCACATCTGGAACCCACGTGGCCAGCATACATGCCTCTTACCTCAGAGCGTCTGATTTTCTCCAGGGCCTCCAGGGCTTGGCTTATTTTTGGTTTGTGTGAGGTCAGTGGCCCTTGTCACAACACACAGAAAATTCTCAAGTTCATCCAGTGCTTTGGCTCAAAGCTGACTTCCAAAACCCAATTTTCATCAGCTGAATTGCCTAAGGGTTCGCCTCCTTCACTATACTTGGCTCCTTATGCCCATACCAGGAACCACAACTCCTCTACAACCCATCATTAATGCAGAGACAGTAACAGAGCTCCCTTATCTGCAGAATCCTGGGACCCAGCCTTGATTCCATGTCGCCCAACAGCATCATGGGAGAAGCCAAGGTCTCTCCATTCAGCTGCAGGGCACAGTTCACAACTCTTCACACTGCCCATCCCCGCTGGCACCACCACACCCACAGTGCATTTCCATTATGGACAGGGACAACCAGAGCACTGTATCCTGAAGCCCCTGGTGCTTGTCCCCTGTTCTCCCTTCACGTGTGACTGACAACCTGCAGCCGTGTCAGTTGACTCTGCTACCTCACACACCAAGGCAGGAGTTTTGCTTGGATCCCTCCAAGTCCCCCAGAACCAAACATCAGCAGTTAAGAGAAAATACCAGAACTGCACGAATCTTGCATAGCAGACAGGAGGACAATGAAGGGTGTGGCTCTGTAGATGTCCTACCACAGGAAGCACAGGTGTCTGCAGAAGGCCTCCTCTGTAAAAACTAAGTTAACACATGTGAAAGATTTCCATGCAGCTGTGATGCCAATTATTGCTAAGCTCTTGGTACATTAAACACATTTATGTTCCTCAAGTGAATAAGCCCTCTAAAATACAAGACTTAGAGGAATATCTTACCGTACTGGTGTGCTCAAGCAAAATTGTTTATGATTCTTTAGATTTCTGTTCATGTGATTACCGTGTAATTGTATTATGATAGTTAGATGTGCCTGAACACATCTAAACACAGTGAAGGCAGTGTCACTCCAATGATCAAAGACTGGGCACCAACAATCTACAAAGCTTATCTATAAACAAGCATAAACCAGGCATGGAGGCACATGCCTGTAATCCCAGCACTCGGGAGGCTGAAGCAGGAGGATCTTTGCAAGTTCAAGACCAGCCTGGGCTACAAAATGAGCTCAAGGCCAGCCTGAATGGCATAGTGAGACCCTGTCTCAAAAAAATACACACAAAAAAGTACATTCCACTCAGGCATTTTATTTTTTTAAATAGCAAATTTAAGTAAAAATATTTGTCATTTAATATTTTGTAATTGGATAAATGTAGCCTGTGGTTATTTCATACTAAAATAAGAGTTTACGTGTATTTTTAGAGATAATAAAAAGGAACCTAATGGTTCTGGTAGAATAATGTCATCATAATTATTATCCTAAAATGCTATGTTTGCTCTTGACTTTAAATTTTCCTTGTAGAAACATAACTTATCTGTTAACATTCTACAAAACCATGATTTCCAAAAGACAAACTAAGCACTGTGTTAAGAGGGTAGGTCATTTCCTACAGCATAGACAAGTTAGGACACTAACCTCTTAAAGTCATACCATGGTTATTAACTTTATACCATGGTTAATAGAAGAAGTTCTCTAGTTATAGCTTATATTTCAAGGTGCCCAGTATTCAAAAGGGATTGTAATAGTTAAGACTAAAATGTACTGCTCCCATTTCAATACTGGTGTAACTGACCTTCTGCGTGTTCAATAACTGAGGCTTGGAGGCAAAAGCTAAAAAGATAATGGGGCTAAGAGGACAGCCAATATTTTGGCCCATGCCCTTCAAGGTCAGCCAGGAACCCCCCAAAGGGACTTGAAATTCTGGTGAGTCATCCAACCTCCTGTACAAGGGAGCTGTTGGGCCCCAGAGGATAGGAGTCAGCCGATGTGCTTTCTGCAGAAAGGAAGATCACTGAATATGATCATGTCCTCCATGCTTCTAGAGGAAGCCATACAATCAAGCAAGATTGTGACCCACCCTGGCAAATTACACAACTGGCAGAGAAAAAGACTAAAAGAGCAAAGACGCTCCTTCACACAGCTCTCAAAGTAACCCTGAGGAGCTTTTCTTACACTGATTGATTGACTGATTGATTGATGACATGGCTCTTGCTTTGATTTGGTTTTAAATACTTAGCAGGAAATTATAACCCCAAAAATGAGTAATAGTAACATTTAAAAGGAAAAAAATAAAGGTAGGCTATATACAAAAAGGGTCTACAAACACTGCACTAGCCTCTCCTGGCCCTCCAGTTACTACTGTAACTTGCAACATTGTAGCATTGTGATTCCTAGTCCCACGCCCTTCCCACACCCACCCTTCAGCCACTCTTCTCATATTGCCATTATGTTTTTTTAAGTATTTTCAAGTTCCCCTTAGGTTAAAAATGTAGCTTCTTGTATAGGTGAACCTATAGAAAAAAATGACTCTATAAATATTCTAGCTACTAAGCTTTGTTATCTTTGTGGTATATACCAACATTAGGGTATCTGTTTCAGACTTTATATGTCTATATTATTGGAGCCAGTCATTAAAAAGGTCTTCTGCTCTACAGTAAAAAGTTTGGCCCAATGGTCACAAAAACCACAGTGTATTCCTTTACCATTGTTGCAAATGAAATAAGAAAGCATTGGATTTCTTTCACAAAATAAGAAAGAGCCCTATATGCCTATTGTGCTTGGGTTAACATCACGGAAAAAATAGTTTAATATTAAAAGTGAAAGGCTTATGCCAAATGCTGCCTGATTTTTTTCTGACTTCTACAACTTTTGAGCTACTATTCACTGATGTTCTACCTGTAATTTTTAGCCTTATTTAACATAGTTATAACTGAAGCTTGGCCCAGGGATATAGCTCAACGGCATGGCACCTGCCTGGCAAGCACAAGGTCCTGAGTTTGATTCCCAATTCCAAAAAAATAAACAAACAAAATGAAGCTTAAGCATCAGTGACTTGATAATGCTCTTGTTCTCTTTTCCAGACTATTAAAAGATGATGGTTCATCAAACAACAAGAACCACCTTTTCTCCTTTAGATCATTCAGGGAGAGTCTTTCAGTCCCTCACTGTCCCTCCTCAGCCAAAAGCAGTTATAAGAAGATGTACTCTCAGCCCTCTGCGTTCCTTAAGGATAAGGGATCAGAGCCTGGGGGAGGCCGCCTGCCTGCTTTGCCATGGACTGTTTCTCTTCTGCGATGCCCCTCCACCGTGCCACCCTGCTTTAGAGACAGCTGATTATAGACTGAAACCTCTGCAACCTGTGAGCTGAAATAAACCTTCCCCCCTTTAAAAAAAAAAGTCTGGGGAAGTGGTGGAATGAGGTAAGATAGAATAAATAAAGATAGGCAAGAAGAAGACAAGAAAAATCATAAAATCATTGTACTTTTAAGAAAACTGCAACTGTAGGACACGGCAAAGTTACCCAAGGTTATCCATAGCAGTATTCCGTAGGTTGTTTATCCTTCTTTTCTTCTAGGCCCATCACACCCCAAGTCTCTTAAAGACACATTAAGTTCATAAATTTGCTTAGTTGACAAAGTAAAAGACAGAAAACTGACTTTAAGATAAATGAAAAGATTGATGGCACAGCAGATGACCTGGTGGCACAGCGGATGCCAGGGAGACAGTGAAAAATTGGAAGCAGTGGCAAGAATATGAGACACTGTTCCCTGAGAGCCCAAAGAGCCAGCAGTTGGTGAACGAGGCGAACCAACACTGTCTCCAGCACACAGATACGTGGAACAGAACAGGCGGGCAGGTTTACCGTGTTATTTCAAAGGGTTCCAGGCAAATTCCAGCAGCAGAACAGGTCCGGGTCGCTTCCCTGCCCACAGCCCATAGCGGAGTAAGGGATGCGCCATCCAGTCACAGTGGACTGTCAGCAGCTGGGAAGCAGGCTGGGGGAATTCTGCGAGAGGTAGGAGCTGGGACTCCACTCACAAGTGGTCACCAAGAGCCAGCCTTAGCCTTCAATGCGAAAAGCTGGAAGAATCCCCATGGTCTGTGGCCAGCAGTGCAGCAGGCAAGCAGCCTTGTCCTGCGGCAGCACAAGGGCACTCCCTCTGCCCTGTGACAGGCAGGTAAGAGGGGCTAGTGGTGTGGAGCAGAGAAAGCTGTGCAAGGTCCAGAAGGAGCCAACCGTATGTGGGTCTAGGAGCAACCTGGGCTTCCTCTACCCAAGGGCACCACAGCAACTGGGAGAGGGCCCTAGAGACAATCATGGTGAGGAAAAATGGACGCACAGAATGTCGTCAGCTGAAGACCAGCCCCAGCCCCCACATCCAGAGGCCGAAGTCAGCCACATACCCAGGAAAAATCCCACCGCAAACTTGGCAGGCTTACACAGCATATTTCTGGGATCCAAGTTGGATACTAGCACAGCACTAGGGACACCAGAGGAATTTTTTTTTCTTTTTCTTTGTTTGTTTGATTGGTTTTCCTTTTTCTGTGTCATTGTGGTGGGGTTGTTTTATTTTGTTTAGTTTTTTACATTTCTTACCTTTTATTTTGTTTTGTCCTATTCATCTTCATTCTCTCTTGCCTTAACTCTCTTGATTTTATGATATTTTCATGTGAGTGAACATTGTCATTTCTCTTCCTGGTTCACCTCAAAGTTCTTTTGCTTTTTGTCTCATTCTTTCTCTTCTGACCTCTTCTCCAGTTTCCAAAAACTTGAGTGCTCACTCTGCGCTCCAACTTTGTTTCTACTATATTCTTCCTCATTCATTTCTCTGTTTTGTCCCCTATTCCTCTTAAATCCCCACCACACAAGGTAAAAGCACTCTACTAAGGGTAAACTCATTGCATACAAGATCCTGGGATATGTTGGGTTTTGTTATATAACTGTAGAGCTTGCTTCTATGGTTATAGGGACAATAGTGGTTGACTGAGTGTGTCAACTTGAGACATTTAGAAGACTAACTAAATTGGCTTAGCAATTCTACACCCTAGGGTGTAGAAGAACCACCCAGGGTGGCTCATCACCTGGACAGTGTAGAAGGGAAGGAGGAAGGACGAATGAATTCTATTCTTTGGAGGAATAGTCTTCGCCTTCAGCTTGGATGTCATCTCCTGGCTTCCAGGGTAAACTCCAGCTTTTTGGCATAGACTCTTCAGCCTTCCAGAGTAGATCCTTTGGCTCTCTGTCGCAGACCCATTGGCCTGCTGGTGCAGACTTGCATGGGACACTGGGGTGAACTCCAGACCTTAGACTGAATCCTTTGGCCTCCAGTGTGCAGACACCTTCTGCACACTTCCTCATCTGAGACTGTGGCTGTCATCATAAGCCAAACTTGTAATTTCTTATACATTCATATATCTCATGTTATATCTATTTTCTCTAGTAAAACCCTGACTAATACAGGGACCAAGTTAATAGTTGCCACAGCTTGTCAGTCGCAAGGGTGTGCTTGATGCTATTGTTATTATTAATTATACTACTTTAGCCAGGATGACACACATGTTGTAATCAGTTTTTCTCTCTCATATAACAACACGGCAATTGTCAGCAATCATAACCATCACCACAGTCCAGTAACAAAGGATTGGATGCTGAACCAAAAAGATAGCAACCTCAAACTTAAGAAATTGGGACGGTGGGTTCTTGGGATAGACACAAAAACCAAGCACCACCTACACATACAAGACATCTCCAAGAAATAGACATTTCCTAGGGAAGCCTCGATACTAGTGATAAAGCTATCTACCATTAAAAAAAATCTACAAGCACCAAAACAGAAAACAAAACAAAACGAAAAATAGAAAATGACAAGATACAGAACCAAAATGCAGCCCCAGACCTTCAACCCACCCAGGACAATGCCAGAGCACAGTGAGATAGAGGAAATCAGAAGTTAACCCCTGGAAATTTCTGAAATGATAACAGCAGAAGTGGAAAAAACAAATGGATGAGGCTATGGAAAAAAAATCTCTCAGTAAAAAATATGATCGAAATGAAAGACATGATCAACAAATCTAAAGTAGATACAGATAGAAAAATAGAGGAGCTTAGGAAAACAATGGAAACCACGAAACAGATCCAAGCAGATATTCAGGAGATTAAAAATTCCACAGAAAGTATACACAATAGATTGAATGAAGGAAACGATAGAATATCAGAGGTAGAAAACAGGATTGCAGCTAGCAACCACGAAAATAAAGATATCTTAAAAACAGCAAGGGACCATGAAAAATCAGTCCAAGAGCTGCAAGATGAAGCAAAGGAGAATAACTTAAGATTGATCAGAGTCAGTGAGAAAGCCAGGGATAGCACAAATGCCATAAAAACCTCTTCACAGAAGTAATGGCAGAAAGCTTTCCAAACATGCTTAAGAATTTGACATACAAATAACTGAGGCATACAGAACTCCACATAGCCATGACCAAAATAAATCTACACCAAAGCATGTAATAGTCAAGATTCCAGAAATTCAGCATGAGAACAGAATATTAAAAGCTCTTAGAGAAAAGAAACATATCACCCATAAAGGAAAGCCCCTCAGAATCACAGCAGACTTCTCAACACAAACCCTCAAATCAAGGAGAGCTTGGAGTGCAGTATTTAAAGTCCTAAAATGAAAGAATGTCTACTCCAGGTTGATGTGTCCCACAAAACTATCTGTAAAGGAGAAGCTTAATACCCCACTGTTGCAATACACATATTAACTAGACCAAAAAATCAACAAAGAAGTATCAGAACTAAACCAAATCTGTGAACAAAAGAACCTAGTAGATGTCTACAGAGCGTTCTACCCCATCACATGAGAATACACATTCTTTTCAGGTGCACACAGGACATTCTCCAAAACAGACCACATACCAGCCCATAGAACATGCTTAACCAAATGCAAAGGAATTTAAATTATCCCATGCATACTATCAAACCATAGTGCAATGAAAATGGAAATCAGTGGCCAAAGAAGCCACAAAAATTACAGAAACACATGGAAGTTAAATAACACCCTACTGAACAACCAATGGGTCACAGAAGGAATTAACCGGTACCTACAATTCAATGGTAAAGCTGATACAACATACGAGAACTTATCAGATGAAATGAAAGCAGTTCTAAGAGGGAAATTTATAGCAGTGAATTTTCACATCACAAACACAGAATGAGCTCATAAAACAACCTAATGCTGAACTTCAAACTTCTAAAAAAAGAACAAGTCAAACCCAAAGCTTGTGCAAGGGAGGAAACTATGAAGATCAGAGCAGAAATTAATGCAATTGAGACTAAGAAAACAATGCGAAGAATCAATGAATCAAAGAGCTGGTTCTTTGAAGGATTAAATAAAATTGATAAACTCTTAGCCAACCTTATCAAAAAGAGGAAAGAGAAGACTTGAGTTCATGTAATTAGGAATGAAAACCATGAAATCACAAGTGATCCAGTGGAAATCCAGATGATCATCAGTACTACTTCGAGCACCTATACTCTAATAAGATGGAAAACACAGAAGAAATGGATAGATCCCTAGATACACATGAATTGCCAAGACTGAATCAAGAAGAAATAAAAATTCTAAATAATTCAATATCAGTCGATGAAATTGAAACTGTAATTAAAAACTTACCAACAAAGAAAAGCTCAGGTTCTCATGGATTCACTGCTGAATTCTACAACAAATTTAGAGAGGATATAATGCCACTGCTATTAGATAGAATATCAAGGATATTCTGTCTGGATGTTTCCCCAAAGCCTCATACAGTCATACAAGGCAGGCTTCCAGAGTTTGTGATGGGTTCATAGTTCAGTGCTGAGATTATGGGTGTGAGTGCTACACCCACCCTAGGGCAGGTAGCCTACATACAATATAAGGGACAGAAAGAGTCTTCTCCCATGCTCCTCCCTTTCTGTTCTTGTTGCTTTTGGTATCTGCTGCCACCATGAACTGTTGCCCCTCTGCCATGCCACCCTGCCTTGCAGCCAACTGATTATAGACTGAAATCTCCACAAACTGTAAGCTACATAAACCTTTCCTTCCTTAATTTTGGACATCAGGTATTTTGTCTCAGCAAACAAGACAAAAGTAACCAATACAGCAACTACTACTGAAATACTTTAACGAAACTGAAAGAGAAGAAAAATCATTCCTGGAAGCAAGTATTACTCTGATATCAAAACCAGAGAGATACCCAAACAAAAATCCTCAATAAGATAATGGAAAACAGAATGCAGCAAATCATCAAAAAGATTATACACCATTACCAAGTAGGAGTCATTCCAAAACTGCAGGCATGGTTCAACATATGCAAATCAATAAATGTAATAAACCATATCAACAGAGTCAAAGACAAAAATCACATGTTCTTCTCAATAGACACAGTAAAAGCATTTGAAAAAGCCCAACACCCATGTATGATAAAAAATAAAATCTACAGAAAATTGAAATAGATGTCTTTATCTCAATCTGAAAAAAGCCATCTATGACAAACCAACAGCCACCATCCTACTAAATGGACAAAAACTGAAATCTTTCCCTTTAAAATCAGGAACAACACAAGGATGTCCACTAACACCACTGCTATTCAATGTTGTTCCAGAAACATTAGCAGAGAAAATAGACAAGAAAAAGAAATAAAAGGAATAAGGATAGGAAAGGAAGAAGTTAAATTATCATTATTTGCAAATTACATGAGATTCTACATGGAAGACTCCAAAAACTTCACCAAAAGACTTGCAGGCTTACTAACCAAATTCAGTACCATAGCTGGATGCAAAGTCAGCACTCAAAAATCAATAGCATTCCTGTACACAAACAGCAAGCACACTGAGAGAGAAATTAGGAAAATAATACTTTTCACAATAGCATCAACATAATGAAATACTTATGAATAAATCTAACAAAGGAAGTAAAAGATCTATATGTTGAAAATTACAGTACTCTGAAAAAAGGAGCTAGAAAAGGATATCATAAATGGAAAGAGATCCCTTGCTCATGACTAGGAAAAACCAACATAGTGAAAATGCCCATAGTCCCCAAACTGTTATACAGATTTAATGCAATCCCAATCAAAATACCACTAGCATACCTCACAGAACTAGAGAAAACATTCCTAAAATTCATTTAGAACAAGAAGAGACCTAGAATAGCAAAAACAATTCTATGCAACAAAGGCAAGGCAGAGGGCACCACAATCTCTGATTTGAAATTATATTACAAAGCTATCATGATAAGAACAGCATGTACTGGCCAAAAAAAAGACAGACCCAAGGATCAGTGGAACAAATTAGAAGATACAGAAACAACTCAGAACATATTCAGTCACCTTATCTTTGACCAATGGGCTGAACACTTTCACTAGAAGAAAGATAGTCTTTTAATAAATGGTGCTGAAAAAACTAGCTTTCCACATGCAAAGGACTAAAACTAGATTCATGTTTCTCACCATGCACTACACTAAAATAAAAATTGCTCAAAAATCTAAATATTAAAACAGAAACACTAAATCTGCTGGAAGAGAGAAGAGGTACAAGTCTTGAAGACATATGCATAGGCAAAGATTTCATGAATAAAGCCCTGATTGCATAGGAAATACTACAAAGAGTCAACAACTGGGATCTCATCCTATTAAAAAGCTTTTGCACAACAAAAGAAATCACCAATAGAGTAAAAAGACAATACACAGAGTGGGAAAAATTTTAACCAGTTGTCCCTCAGACAAAGGACTAGTATCTAGAACATATAAATAATTGAAAAAAAACCAGACCCCCCTAAATTTACAGACCCAATCCAAAAATGGGCATCTGAGATGGATACATGCTTCTCAGATGAAGAAATTCAAACAGAAAATATGAAAAAATCTTAACATCACTGGTCATTTGAGAGATGCAAATTAAAACAACACTGAAATTCTACCTCACTCCAGAAAGAAAGACTATCATCAAGAAATCAACCAATAACAAAGGCTGGAGGGGCTGTGGGAGAAAAGGTAACCTTCTCCACTGTTGGTAGCAGTGTAGACTAGTAAAACCAGTGTGGAAATTAGTGTGGAGATTTCTCAAAAAACTAGGATTAGAGGTCCCATTTGACCCAGCTATTCCCCTTCTTGGTATCTCCCCAGAAGAATTAAAAACATACCACAGAGATATATTTGAAGCAAAGTTTGTAATCGCCAGATCTTGGAAACAACCTAAATGCCCATCAACCAAGGAATGGATTAAAAAAAAGATGTGTTTTTTTTATACAATGGAGTTCTACTCAGCCATGAAGAAGGATAAACTTCAGACATTTCTAGGTCTGAAATGGTTGCACCTTGAGACCATTCTCTTAAGTGAAATAAATCAGACACACATGTGTAAATATCACATTGTCTCCCTAGTGTGAGAAAGAGCAAATAAGGACCAAAATGTATAATAGATAATGCAAATAGGAAGAAATTGTTCAAAAAGAAAGAGGACTAGCCAGGCGTGGTGGCACACACCTGTAATCCCAGCACTTAGGAGGCTGAGGCAGGAGGATTGT
>RJWT010040048.1:0-12555 GCA_004365215.1 Cuniculus paca
GTGCTTGCCGGGCAGGTGCTGTGCCACTGAGTTACATCTCTGGCCCGCTGAGGTTTTTTCACCTACAGTATAGTTCTAATAGAGACTTAAGGGCTTGTTTTTCACACACTATGCAATACTATTGTATAGAATTAAGTAAAAGGAAAAGCTAGTCTGTATTGTGTACTTAGTATGTGCCAGGCAATTTAGTAAGTGGTTTCACATGTGATCTCCTATTTACTTACAACAACTCTCCAAGATTAGCATTGTTATCCTATTTTACCAAGATCACAGACACAGACATATTTGATGCTAGATTTGTTGCTCAGAAACCATGTCCGATGGCAGAACAAACATAAAGAGATTTTTAAGAGAGTGAGGAATGAACTGTGCAGGTCCCATTTCTCATCCACCTAAGTGTCCAGGAAAGAATGGATGGAAGAGTAAACTTTGTGAGGGGACACTTAATCCCTTTTCTGGGAAAGAGGGCATGTACTGATCAGGAATCCCCACTGTTCTCGCTGGCTGTTCTGGGCAGTGGGGAGTGGCGGTCCTGGAGTTCTTGCCCAGCTGCCCAGAAGAGAGTGGATGAGCAGCTGAAGCTGCTGATAAACAGCCTGGGTTAATCCAGGCTGCAGCTCGCAACTCCCTTGCAGGATCCATCCAGGATTTCCTTCAGAAGTATCACTTCACAGCAGCTGGCTGGCTTGACTTTGCCAACTGCTTGACCTCTGGCCACATAGGAAACTTCAGCAGGTAGAACTTGGCCAGCTTGAGGAGTAGATATACTCTGAGACCTTTAGGATAGAATAGAAAGGCTTGTACAAACAGGGTTTGCTTGTTAGAGAATGAGAAAGAAGCCAAGGAACATAATCTTCCACATCCATTAACCCTCCTCATGAAGACACATCAGGCCTTTGAGTTTTAGATTTGAGTTTAGATGAAGAACTGCCATATTAATATTTATTTCCCATGGGATAACTACTATATTTCATTCCATTTCTTATTAAGATAGCTATAATTGTTCATTAATCACTGTGTGCAAGGCACTTTACCTACATTATTTTTAATCATTTCATAAATTCTGCAAAGTAGATACTACTTGCTTTTGGATGAGGACACTGAGATGACTAGAGGTTAAGAAATGATGAACACTAAGAGGGAAGGGGAATTTGCACCTCATTAGTCTCTATTTCTACCACACTACAGTTGGTGGTGGAGGATTGTACGAGAGGAGAGGGGCAATAATTTTGTAGCCTGTAGTTGGGTCAGAACAGTTTAAATCAGTGGCGTGAACCTATGGCGTATGAGCTGCAGTGAGTGCGCAGAGCCCTCTCTGTCAGCGTGCAAGTTTCACCAGCAGCTGAGCATGGGATGACAGTTGTTTTTTCTAAACTAAAACCTCAGTATTCAGGTTTAATTGCACTTTGTCATAAATAAGTAGGTTTTGGTTTGCAGTTTGGGCACTCAGTCTCTAAAAGGTTCATCATCACTGGGAGCCATCAGAAATAGAAGTGGAACTTGAGGCTTAATTTCTCCTCAAGTTCTGGGACTCTTTGAAGGCAGGGTTTATCTGGCATGCCATTAACACTAAACTCATAATTGGCTCAACAAATTGTATTGAATGAATAAATGAGTACAAGGGTCTGCTTTCAGTGAAATAAGTACATACCTGATGCTGTCTTCTCTTTAAATTTTCTGGAACTCTCAGAAGTCACCAAGTCTTATGTACATCTATACTATTTTTTAGTGCAGTGGAAAATTTACCCAATTTCACATGTCATTGTAGAGTTATGAGTTTCCTTAAAGCCACCCTAGTGGTCTGAAAGGGTCGGTGTAAGTTTCAAAAACAAGCCTCTAAGACTTCTAGAGAATAGCTCGAATCAGGGAAAAAATCCGACCCCACAAACTTGCTTTAGCACCCCCTCTACCTTTTTTTTTTTCCTGAACCTTAACCAGCCAGTGATCAAATTCCAGATGCTGAGAAAGTTAAACAGAGACCTAGAAGGCAAGTCATTAAATATGGATAGAGGGCAAAAAAAAAAGGTCAAAAACTGGAGTTTTGCCTATTGCTCAACCCATAGACAGGACCTGAACCTCATTCCATTTTAGGGGCAAGGTTGAGTTAGCAAGCTATAAATTCCTGTAGTCTAAGTATGAGGAATGCGGAGATGAATGTGAGAAAGTCTTCATTCCAGAGGAAAGGGCACAGTAGTGGGCCAGCTGGAAATGGAAGACAGAACATAACCTAAGTGTGAGCCAGTAGAGATTTGAAATTAGAATCTGGGCTCAACCTGCATCTCGGTTTTAAGAACTCCAATGGTAAGTGGATATGACTGTCAAGTAATTGGAATAAAATATGTAGAGACCTGAAGTGAGGTCGGGTTGGTTAGTCAAGAAAAATTATCAGTATATTTTTCTGATCATTTGAGTCAATATATATTTTTTGTGAAGGAGAAGCATTTGTGCAGGGAACTAGTGACTTGGAGACACAGAAAATTAAAAAAAGCATACTCTGTAAAGGTGAGCAAGAGAAGGTCAAATGGCATCAGAAGAAGATTATCTGGCTTTGCAATCAAAGCCTACTTGTTATAAATGTAGAGCCTAAACAATTGGCCACATTCCTCTAGAAGTGGTGGCCTGCCATTCAGGCCTGGAGCTTATTTTGGAACTTTCATGTGAAGGATAATTTTTATTGGGAAGTGTGGTTTGGACAGTAAAATGATTGAGGACTGTCTATCTTTGAAGATGTGTGCTGGCTCTCACTGAGAATTTCGGGGTTCTTGGAAATTTAACAACTACCTCTTTCCATGCCACAATTACACTAGGTATAAATATTGACATAGGTGGAAACTAAGAATTCAAGAATGATGACCCTTGCAAGATTTGCTTTGAGTGAAAGGATTTAAATTTATTTCTCGTAACATGAATTCACCCAGTCAGAGGGTGAATGAATAACAGAAAATGTTGTTTTACTAATGGCTAAAAAAGTGGAAACTTCAGGCCAACACTGTCATTACTGTGAAAAGTTGGCCAGGTCATTTAACTTATTTTCCTTATCTTTAAAGTGGATGTAGTATTATCTTCTTTGCTTCTCATAAACATTCTTATGAAAGTGGTATAAAATGGTGTGACCAAGTATTTTTTAAGTATAAAAATTGATTCAACTGTGTTACATGCTAAAATGCATAGGAATCTAGGTTTAAAATCTCAACTCCCCACTTGTATATTCTTTTTTGGGGGGGTGCTGGATTTTGAGATACGGTCTGGCTATGTGGTTCTGACTGGTTTTGAACTCACTATGTAGCCCAGGCTGGCCTTGAACCCATGGCGATCCTCCTGCCTCAGTCTCCCAAGTGTTGGCATTAAAGGTGTATACCACCACGCTCAGCCCCACTTGTATATTCTTGAATATGTTTCTTCACCTTCATGGTCTCTAAATGGTCTCAAAAAACTGTAAATATTGAAATATATATATATATATATATATATATATATATAACACCTAGCTTTTCAGTGGGATTTGATAAATTACAGTGGCTATGATTATGATTTTTACTGAGTAAGATATACATATTAAGCACTTAGGCTAGTATTTAATATAGTGCATAGTAAATGCTGATGATTATTATTTCACTAATGCTTTCTACCAGATATGGAAAGCCATCTGAAAGTAGAATTTCTTTCAGTCTCAAGCATGGCTGAATAAAACAGAAGGTAATGTAGTCTATGCAAACAAATTGAACTTTATCTGTCCTAGATCTTATCCCAATACCTGTGGAAATTCTGTTTCATGACCGTTTTCTTTTTATTCAGTGGGAACAGTGAAGGAAATAAAACTACTAACAGCATTTAATGCATAGACAAAGCCCAAACTGGGAGTAAGCTTTGGACACAGTTCCCCAGCAGTAACTCAAGAGCAGTCAAGCCCACCAGAATAATGTTCTGCCAGAAGCCTCAAAGCCGGGGTGGTGTTCTTCCACCAACTCACCACGAGAGATTGTACCAAAACCGTGGGGTCAAAACCCACATTTTAAAAATTGCAGGATAAAGAAACAGAAGTACTTATAGGCAGAATGTATAATAATCTCACAACATCCTGACTGCTGAGAGAAAAGTAAACACATTGGAGCAATATATCCAGTAAACACCATGGGGTTAACAAGATTGGTACAGGCTTGCTAAAAAGCTAATAAACTATCTAGATATTTGTTTTTCTAGCCCAAGGGTTTAATAATGGTTATTTCTAAATATTTTTCTGCTCATTACATCTGATTGAATGCAGTTCTATTTTTGTGCTTAATGAGCTCCTGAAAATTTATATGAAAAGTATAATATATAAAACTCAGCAATAAGCTTACATATTCTGTGAGGAATTTTATCCTTAAGAGCCAAAAAATTACAAATTCCGTAGAATGTATATACTGTATATAAATTTTAAATTTGGATTAAAAATAGAAATCTGAGTGTTGTGGCATATATATGGAATTATTATTATTATTATTATTATTTTGGGTTTTTGAGACAGGGTCTCACTATGTAGTTCAGGCTGCCTTGAACTCACTATGTAGCCTAGCCTGACCTTGAATTCACAGCAATCATCTTATCTCAACTTCTCAAGTGCTGGGTTTATAGACATGTACCACCATGCCTGACCTGGAACTATTTAAAATGTTCAAAATACAAATTAAACATTAAATAATAGACAATAAAGTTTCTTATTGAAAGTAATTTCTTACCTCAATTTCTACTCTTAGCTAACATGAAATGACATCTTGTAGACCAAGATATTAATTTAGTGTTAGGAAGGAGAACTTTCTTATGTAGTTTTTCATTGGCTGGGCAGGGTATTTTCAGGGGAATGAGCAGACTGATTAGTAGATTATGATGCTAAATGAAGTGGCTTATCAGTCTTTCACCAAATTTATTTGGTTCAAAATAGTGAAATGATCATATAAGTCAATCTTTTTTCTCCCACACTCCAAAGCTCTTAAATGTCATACGCATATAACTAAGAAGAACCGGGATTGGTAGATTTAGCAAAAACAAAGTAAAAAAAAAATAGGACACACTGAGTTAAATTAGAATTTCAGATCAATATCAAATAATTTTTTGGTATAAGTATGTCCCAAACACAATATTTTAGAACCACTATATTTTATCTGGCAATTTTAAAAAGAATAAATCCAGAACTGGGGGTTATAGCTCAGTGGTAGAGCACATGATGGTCTACCATTGGTAGATCATAATTATGAAGAATGTACTGGACTGAATCATATTGAATTTGCCCTGAAATTCTATTTCTAGGTATTTACCTGATAGAAATGAAAACATATATCCATAAGAACACTTTTACAAAAATGTTCATTCTAGCTTTACTTATAATAGCCAGGAATCCAGAAACAATTAAATGTTCATCAGCAGTACTTTGGATAAACAATTTGCATTCCTAATAAGATTAAAGGAGTACTGGTGCTTCTTGTTCCGGCACTATACTTGAAGAACTACTGTTCAAGAGCAATGTATAGAAGCCAGGTGTGGTGGCACATGCCTATAATTCCAGCACTGGGAGATGGAGGCAGGAGAATCCCAAGTTTGATCCCAACATGGCAGACCCTGTCTCAAAAAAAACCTTTTTTTTAAAGATAGATGATAAGAAATAGGGAGTTAGAACTTTGACAAATGGAAAAGGGATCTTGTAATGGAGGGAAAGGGCAGAGGAGGGGAGGGAAAGGAAGCAAAAAGAATTAAGATATATGATGTACATGTACCTACTCCCCACAATGAATGTGGTCAATATGTACTACAAATATGTGCTGTACTAATAAAAAAATTTTTTTAAAGGACTGGGGATGTAGCTCAATGCAGCAGCCCTGGATTCATTCAGAGAGAGAGAGAGAGAGAGAGAGAATGTTTTAGATCAGAAAGAAAGATAAAGAGAGATTCAAAGAAAGTCCCAGCTCAGAGCCAGGATGCGTACAAGTCTGGAACAGAAGCATTAGGATAATTACTTACAGACTTGCATCTAGAATAGCAAGGCTAGTTGTGTCCCTGACTCCTGTCACTACTACCACTGAGTAGCCAGCAACAGCAGCAGCAGGCTTAACGTCTGGACTGAAAACCCAGGAGGCTATCCTTCCTAGTAACGTGAACCTCTTATTTGGGAAAGATGGTGAGCGTGAAAGTGGAGAACTGAGAGAAATAAATACAAACTTGCAAAACGGACTCAGATGGAGTAAAATATATGTCATCTTTGCATAGGAAAAAAAATTCATTGAAGTCCTCTCATGCCAGAGCAAACCTATCTTTATTCTAGCAGGAAAGGGAGAAGGTGAAGGTAAGAAGGGCAAGCGGTCTCATGTATGCCCCATGCCTGTGTTCTTCAAAGCAATATCTCTTGGTCAGATCCCTACCCACTTATATGCAGATCACAGTTACACTTTCTTTTAGGGGAGAGCCCTGTTGGAAGACACAAGCCTAAGCAATTATAGAAAGAGCCCAGGCCATATACCTGAAATCATAAAAACAGAAACAGACAACTAGGAATCATCAGGCATCAAAACTAGGAAGGAGTGAGAAGAACAAACTGACTAGAGGATGCTGAATCAGGGAAGAGAAGAAAACTTGAAAAAATACTGATTTATGAACTAGGAAGTATTTGAGAGGGCCCCAAATTCATAAAACAAAAATAGGAACAATCATAGCCTAAGACTGCCAAAGAGATGTAATAGAAACTAAGCATGACTGAGGACTGCTTCTCTCTTGTTTTCTTTGTAAATAATCATGACAAGTTGCAGGGAAATAAGCACAAGAACTACAGAACAGAAAAAGATGTGGCCCTGACAGGGCAGAGCTGCGGGCTGGCAGGTGGTACAGCCATGGGATACTTCAAATTGCTCGTTAAATTGCAAGTGTACGGAATTCCAGATTTGGTGTGGGAAAGGCATTTTGGAGGTGGCATCTGTAATGTGTGAAAAATTGGGTTGTATAAAAGTTGACTATGTGAAAGTTAAGAAACATCTGTGTCCACATTCCATTTGGCTTTCCCCAGAGCTTAGTAATATAAATCTTTCAGCTTAAACTCAGGGTCACCATAACAATATCTAGTGTCTCTGTACCACTTTACCATTTAATAGTTTACAAACACTTTTACTAATTCTTTTTCTTTCTTTATTTTTTTTCCAGTACCAAGGGCCTTCACACTGAGCTACATCCCAGTCCCCCCCCCTTTTTTTTTAAATTTATTTTGTTTTGTTTTAAGACAGGGTCATGTTTAATTACAAGGTTGGTTAGGTTGGGCCCAGACTTGTGATCCTCCTGCCTCAACCTCCTGGAGTGCTGGAATTGCAATCATCTGACACCACATCCAGCTACTAATTCCTATATTTAATCCTTATCTTGTAATGTAGTTAATTCTACCATCGAGGAAAAAGAAAGAACAGCAGTTTGTATCTATAACCCTTCCAGAAAATATAGAGACTGATCAGAAAAACAGTGTCGCAAACTGTTTCCAGAAGGATTATCTGGAGATTGTTGATCCTGTAAATTAGTTGTTCTCAAACTTCAGTGTAAATCAAAGTTGCTTGGAGAGTTTGAAACACACACACACATGTGCACACACATACATACACACACACACAGATTACTGCCCTGTCCATCTCCAATTACTGATTCAGTAGGATCCTAAGAATTCACATTTTTAATAAATTCCTAAGTGATGCTACTGTTGGCCTAGGGTCCACATTTCAAGAACCGCTATCATAAGATGTTCTCCAAAGAAATCATCCAAACTGAGATGTATTTACTGTGTAATGCAACACAAATAACTTCAGCTATTTGTAAAGAGTAAGTAAAATGAAAATACTTACGCTAGACTAATAGGATTATGAATAATTTCTAAAAATCTTTTTCTAAATCTAGGATTATGAATAATTTCTAAAAATCTTTTTAAATGCTATGAATTTATCTTTTAAACTAAACTGGAGAGTACAGAGTGTAGTAAAAAATAACTAAGATAGAAGATAATATGAAAAACTTTTTGAAACATTCTTCATGGCCTGGGAAAATATTTATGATGTATAATGTCTTAATTAACAATAGATTTTTAAATATGTCTATTATTTTAAAGGGGGAAGGAGGGAGAATATGTAGAAGGAATTATTTCAAAATTTCTGCAGTGATTATCTTTGGATTTTAATCTTATGTATGATTTTAGTTTCTTCTTTGTAATTTTCTTTTTTTTGGTACCAGGGATTGAACTCAGAATCTCATGCTTGCTAGGCAGGTGCTTATGCAGCTAAGCTAAACTCCCAGCTATAATTTCTGTAATAAGAAAATATTACTTATGCAGTCAGGAAAATCTGTAACTTTTTAAAGATGTCTAGAGTCCATAAGAACTTTTACAAAAGGAAATACACCCCCACTTTCTAAGCCTGTCTTTAAAATTTTATCCCCTTTGTTTAAGCAAACTCTCTGTTAGAATTACACATTTCTTTTATCATAGCTTCATGTAAAAGGCAATGTGGGGCTGTTTACTAGTGCAAAAAAAAAAGATTATACAGCTAAATCAACTAGTATCAAATTACCACACTTCATTGCACGTAGGCTATAATTAAGACAAGTCTAAACTAGACTAATCTTTCTTTCTTTTTTCCTGTTTCCCATAATAATCGAGTTTCATCTACTTTCCTACTCTTCTAATGTATTTTGTCTGGGTTTGAAATCTACCCTGAAAGTACAGGCCAATATCTGATATTTATACACAATAAATGTTTTGTGTTTTGGGAAAGAGAATGGTAAACCCTTACATGGTGTAGTGTGTTGCTTGTCGCTTGTGCCCATCACACAAGTTTACACTGTACAAGTGCAGTGTAGGGAACAATTACTCATGGAGAAAAAAGGGGTTAGCAGTTCAAACATTATCTGCATCCTAAAAACATTCCCCAGACAAACTCAATATAACTCTTTTTTTTCAGTAGGTAGTTTAAATCAAACTGGGGCTATTTAAAATGATTCTTATTTCTATGGTATGTTTATAAACATACCCCTTTGAAAATTCAGTTAATAACGTACATTTTTTACATCTAACTGCCAAGTCTCATGAGATGTACAAGTTTCTACCATAAAAGAGTTTCTATCTAGATTGTTAGAGATAAAATTTGTACACATGAAACAAGCAGAGACAAATCAAAGACAGTATAGATGAGTAGCTCAGAGAAATTAGCCCATTAAATGAGGGAATGAGCTATAGCTTAACTATCTTTAAATACTACTGTAGTAGATCTCTCACACATCAGGTTGTATAGCAGTATAACTGTTCCTACAGAGAATTTTCAAGTTTGTCAGATTAAAATGAATCTTTATTCTGGAAGGTCTGCAGTAGACGAGGCAATTCTACCAACCTTTAGCACTACAAGTTGTTAATACTTTTACCATTCTGAAAATAGACAAGGTGGAATATTTCCTTTTAGAAAAGTATATGACAGCAAAGATGTTTTGATCTGCAAGTAATAGAAAAGCCCAAACATAAGCAAGGAGGAAATCCCATATCTCACACAATGAAGTGCAGAATGAGGTATTCCCCGTATATCAGGATTAGAGGCTCCTATTAAGGTTCTGGCTTTTTTCATATCTGCACATACCTTGTTCCATCCTCAGACTGGTGGCAAAAGGATGTTGCAGTTCTTAGAGGCAGATGAGAACATAGTCTAGAGCATAGATGTGGATATAGTCCAGGATAAGGAGAGGCAAACTATGACCCTTGAACACGGCT
The DNA here is from genome assembly GCA_004365215.1 of Cuniculus paca. Classification (NCBI taxonomy): domain Eukaryota; kingdom Metazoa; phylum Chordata; class Mammalia; order Rodentia; family Cuniculidae; genus Cuniculus; species Cuniculus paca. The sequence continues at coordinate 9,752 of RJWT010040048.1, forward strand.
TTACGAAATACATCCATCTGTATTGCTTTAATATCTTCTATGGCTGCTTTCCATTATTACAGTAGATTGGAGTGGTTGCAACAGAGAAATTGAGAAATTTTCACAAGGTCAGACTAAGACAAGAGACAGTCACAACCCTGTTGTTCATTGATGATGTTATTCATTCCTATTTTTAATGACACATCCATCCACTGACCCATGTTTTCATGAACATTTACTAAGTACTGACAGTCTGTATTCAAAAGCTGAACTACTTAAATTGTTCCCGGTTGTTCTCAATCCTTTGACTATTCATTGTCATATCTTTCCTTCTTTTTCAGGCTGTAAGTGTCTTCCTCATAGGGCTTCCTTCCACACTGAGTCTGTTTTTTTAGTAAAGTTAGACTAACAGTGAAAGAAAGGGAGAAGAGGAGAAAGGGAAATAGAATAGTATTTACCCAAGTGCCTTCTATGAGCCATGAATTGTGTAGGGCATTGTACCTGCTTTCTGTCTTCACATCTGAAGTCAGTTTCAGGCCAGCATGAGGACTCTGGGGAGAAGCACCTTTAGAGGAGACTGCAAAAGGAGACTTTCATTAATAATTACTCTGACCATTAATTCTGACTTGTCAAATTCATTGGATTAAGAAACACCTAGCAGATTACTAAAGCAAGTTACTGGATATGGGGGGAGGTTGTGGACCCATGACCTTGGGTGGTATATATGGTCCATAGCCCATTCCTCTCTGGTACCGTTTGCCTGCTTTGTTTCCTAGACACAATGAACTTAGCATCTGTGCTGTACCACAGCCTTTCATCATGATGCCTCTTCCTTGGAACTAGCTGATCAAGGACTAAAGCCATGAGCAAATTAAACTTGTGAAATGCATTTAAATTATGAGTGTTGGGTATTATGTCCAACAATGAGAAAGCTAATACAATTACAAGAAGAGATATTATCTTCAGTGTGTCTGGCAATCAGCTGAGATCTTTTCATAATCACATTCCTGCCAAACTGGATATTCCATCTAGTTCTCCCCTTTCCTAGACTTTCTGAGGCTTCAGAAATTTAAAGTCAGTGAAACTAGAGATGATCCTGAAAAATATTTCATACTATAGAACTTCTTTTTAAAAGAGCTTTTGCAACATGTTCATAGTGATCACAAAAGAACGTTATAAAGTTTCTGTGACTAGAACCATCTGACTTCTGCAGTATGCCACGTGATTTGAATATTAATCTAATATTTGCAATAAGTCTGTGATATATCAAAATTACTTAAGAATAGATCTGGCTGAAAATGCAGAAAAATGCATCCACAGTAGATTAAACATTATAGGAGTCCAAGAGGTGCCACTGACATTGATTCAGCTTCTCAGCGATGACATTAGTAAATAGTCTTTGTCTGTATCACTATCTTTAGCAAATAAGCATTTAGTATTACGCTTGTGTCTCATGATTGTGCACAATGGCTACATCAGCTCCACCTGAACATCGCTCAGTTGAAGGAGAAAGTCTGGGCAGCACCATAGTCTATTATTTATTAGAAAAGCAAAATCTTTTCCCATAACCCCCTCTCTAGACTTCTGCTTGGGTATCATTGGCCACAGCTGGCTCATGTGGATATCCTTCCTTGCAAAGGAGAAAGAGAAAGTAGGAAACAGAATTCTCAAGGTTGTCTTAGACTTAAGGGTGTGCAAACAACAACAAAATCTGGATCATTGTCTGTTTCTGTAAATAAAGTTATATTGTAACATAGCCACACCTAATATTTGCATATTATCTGTGGCTCTTTTCAAATTATAATGGCAAAGGGCTGGGGATCTAGCTCAGCGGTCTAAGCGCCTGCCTGGCAAGCGCAAGGTCATGAGTTCAATCCCCGGTGCCGCAAAAAAAAAGAAATTTCATTGCAAATTATAATGGCAGAGTTGTATCTCTGACTGAATGGCTTGCAAAGTTTAAAATGTTTACCATGTATCCCTTTACAGAAAGGTTTGCCAACTTTTACCTTATTCTACTAAAGAGCCTCACCTAGACTAGGCATTTCCCTCTCCTAAACAAACTGGAAAGGGTTCTGATACAAAAAGAACTGAACACTGCTAATGTCAGCTGCTAGCATTACCTGCCACACAAAGCAGATGAGGAAACTGATTCTTAGAAAATTTCAATAACCTGTCCATGGAAAAAAGTTGAATGAATGTAGTCCTAAGTTCAAAATTCAAACTCAGAGCTCTCTGATTTCATGTACCTTTTTTTCTGGTACTGGGGCTCAAATCCAGGGACACTCTAGCACTGAGGTACATCCCCAGCCTTTTTCTTCAAATTTTGAGACACAGTCTCACTAAATTGTATAGACTGGTCCCAAACTTGAAATTCTCCTGCCTCAGTCTCCTGAGTAATGGGGACTACAGGCATGCACCACCACACCCAGTTTTGTGTCCTTTTGAGGATGTCATATTTTGAGGGGCTTTCTCATCTGTGAAGGACCTATGAGATACCCACCTGTTATTCATTCAGCCCTTCAATGAGTTGTACAAGACAGAGGGTTAATAAATCTATCTAAACACATTCACAAGGAAATTATGTACTTATTTTTAAGTTGCATATCAATATTCATTTTTGAACTTTCTTTTGCCTACATATGGACACTTTAAGAATCACTTATGTGCAGCCGGGCGTGGTGGCTCACACCTGTAATCCCAGCACTTGGGAGGCTGAGACAGGCGGATCGTTGTGAGTTCGAGACCAGCCTGGGCTACAAAGTGAGTTCAAGGCCAGCCTGAATGGCACAGTGAGACCCTGTCTCAAAAACACCAGGGCTGGGGAT
>RJWT010040049.1:0-12554 GCA_004365215.1 Cuniculus paca
AACCCCATGCCTGTAAATTCAACCTAACAATACAATCCTTCAGGTGCTTTTTGTACCTCAATTGCTATTAGCTCAGGTTGACCTCCAAACCAGCTGGTGGCTTATGGGGTGAGAGGGTTTGGTGATTTTCAGTCTGCATGCTGGTAGGCTTACAGGAGACACTGACATTTTTCTCTTCCTGGGTCCCACACGGTCTACACAGCTTATCAGAAAGCCTGGCTAGTTGGATCCTTGATCGGCTTCTCCCAATCCCAGCATGGCTGATTCTCGGGAGTTTCTGGCTTTTCCTTGTCTTCCTGGGTTCCGCACGATCTGCACGGCTTATCAGGAAGGCTGGTTAGTTGGACCCTTGATTGGCTCCTCCCGGTCCCAGCATGGCTGACTCTTGAGAGTTTCTGCCTTTTCCTTGTCTTTCTGGGTCCTGCATGATCTGCCGAGTTTTCTAATTCTTATAAACAGAAGCTTGATGAGCAAGAATGGGAATGAATTTTATGGGTGTGGAATAATGGTGGGAAAAATATACACCTGAATCAGACTGAGTTTGTTGACATGGGCCCATTAAGCAGGGATTCTGAATTTAATGTTGCAGCTCTTGGAATAAAGAAAGGTGGTAATAGTTTATTTGGCTGGTTGGTAGAGGTATGGATCAAAGGCTCGTTCACCCACTGTGAATGAGTTAAGTTTGCCTGATATTCCATGATTTACTGTTGATGAGGGAATTAAATGGCCCAGGGAAATGGAAATGCTGGAGTGTATTTGTCATGTTGAACCTAATGTGCCACACTGGGATGATCCTTCACTATCATCTTGAGAAACAGATTCACCAGGGGAGCACCAGCATTCGTGAAGGACCTTGTCATTGCTATTTTCTGTATGCCAAACTTTACAGTGGGGGCTTCAGTTATTCAATTAGGAAATTTAAAGGCAATGAGTTTAATTGAAACCTGGAATGGCAGAGGTCAAGTGGCAACACTTAATTGCCAAAGGGAGGGTGTATGTACTTGGGGGAGACCAGTTAAGGAATTAAGGCCTAATTGGCCTTCTCTGTGAGCACAAAGGAGAAAGGCAACACACAGGATGATGGTACATTGCAGGTTCTAGAGAAAACTTTATACAACTGAGATTACGTTGTGTACTTGAGCATGTGTTATGGTTTGTGTCTGTATGTCCCTCCAAAGCTTCAAGCAGTCATAAGGCTTTTCTGGAGATGACTGAATCTAGAGTGTGTGATTTATTCATAGTGCAATCCTGGGATTAAGGGTGGGTGATTGCTGGATCAGTTCACTGATTGGATTGACACTGCCCTAATCCCAGTAGACTGGATGCAATATAAGGGACAGAAAGAAGCTTGTCTCAGTCTCTCTTGTTGCTTTTGCTGTCTTCTGCCACTATGAACTGTCCCTCTGTCATGTGCCAACCTGCCTTGGAGTCAGTTGATTATGGACTGAAACCTCTACAAACTGTGAGCTAAATAAATCTTTCCCCTTTAACTTTGGGTGTTGGGTATTTTGTTTCAGCAACAGGAAAAGTAACTAAGACAGGATGTACTAAGTAGATATTGGAAGGAAGATGAGCCTGGTGTTATTTTAATTGCTTGTATTCACATTTGAGTGAATGAAAAGAGGATGAGCAAGAAGCTTGGGGCTCCTATGTCTACTAAGAAGCAATAGCCCCCTCTCTCCATATGTTAGACTGACTCTGTGTACTTTCCATGGTGGACAGCAGAAGCAGGACAATGATCAGAATGGTCTGATGTGTGTAGACCTATGGTATTGGCTTATCAGCCATGGTGTTCCCAAAAGTGAAATAGATGAGTGACTTACAAAATTTTTTTTAACCAGATTTATATAATAAAAAAGATTTAAGGGCAAATGACCAGAAACTTACTTCAAATTGTAATAACAGAGAATCATGGCCCCTCAACCAGTTTCAATATTTGAGCCAGTTTACAGACCCAGAACCCCTTGAATAAAGAGAAACCTGGTCCCCTTCAGGAAGGATCTAATACACCAAAAAATTTAAACAGTCATTCTTTCTCCCATGCTTCTCAAAAGGGACCAATGGCCTTTAGCCTGAGTGACTATACACAGGGGGGAGGGAAATGATTTGACATTTTAGGACTACTGGATACTGGTTCTGAACTAACACTGACTCCAGGGAATCCAAAACATCACTGTGGGCCTCCAGTAAGAGTAGGAACCTATGAAGATCAGGTGATCAATGGAGTTTTTGCAAAGATCCAACTCACAGTGGGTCCAATATGTCCTTAAATATATCTGGTAGTCATTTCCCCTGTTTCTAATGCATAATTGGGATAGATATATTTAGCACTTGGGAGAATCCTTATGTTGGTTCCTTAACCTGTAGTGTGAGGGTTATTATGGTCATAAAGGCCAAATGGAAGCCATTAAAGTTGCCTTGTAAAATAGTAAGCCAAAAGCAGTATTGCATCCCCGGAGGGATTGCAGAGATTAGTGCCACGATCAAGGACTTGAAGGATGCAGGGGTGGTGGTCCCCATGACATCTTCATTTAATTCTCCCATTTTGCCTTTGCAGAAGGTAGATGGGTCTTGGAGAATGAGGGTAGATTACTATAAACTGAGTCAAGTGATGACTCTGATTGCAGCTGCTCTACCAGATGTGGTTTCCTTGCTTGAGCAGATTAACACATCTCCTGGTACTTGGTACACAGCTACTGATTTGTGAATGCCTTCTCCATAGTTATCCATCAGAAACAACTTGCTTTCAGCTGGCAAGACCAGCAGTACACCTTCACTGTCCTACCTCAGGGTTGTATTAACTCTTCAGCCCTGTGCCACAACTTAGTTGGCAGAGATCTTAATCACCTTTCTCTCTCGCAGGGTATTGCGCTGGTCCATTACACTGATGATGTTATGCTGATTGGGCCAAATGAGCAGAAGTTAACCACTGGTCTAGATTTGTTAGTAAAGCATTTGAGAGCCAGAGAATGGGAATAAATCCTACTGAAATTCGAAGTCTTCCTACCTCAGCAAAATTTCTAGAGGTACAGGGGTGTGGAGCATGTATGGATATCTCTTCTAAGGTAAAACGTAAGTTGTGTCTGGCTTCCTCTACAACCAAAAAAGAGGCACAAGCTTAGTGGGCCTATTTGGATTTTGAAGCAACACTTTCTTTGCTTCATTGCTTTACTTTGGCCTATTTTCCTAGTGACTCAGAAAGCTAAGTTTTGAGTGGGCCCAGAGCAAGAAAACTCTGCAACAGGTCCAGGCTGCTGTGCAGGCTGCTCTGCCACCGGGGCCATATGATCCAGCAGATCCAATGGTACTTGAGGGTCAGTGGCAGGTACAGATGTTGTTTGGAGTTTTCGGAAGGCCCCTGTAGGTGAATTGTAGCAGCGATCTTTAGGCTTTTGGAGCAAGGCTCTGCCATTCATCTGCAGACAATGACTCTCCCTTTGAAAACTAGCTCTTACATGTGTTCTATTAGGATAATCAGTGACTTGTCCATTCAGCAATAGCATTTGAGCAAAGCGATATTTTCAGTTCAAGTTTCCAAAATCATGGAAGAATGGAGTTGAACTTGCCGGATATAGAGATTGAACCTCAAGTCACTGTAGCTTCAGTAATTGCTTATTGTATTAGTTTAGTTGCTAGCACTGCATGTGCTGTGCATATTCTGATTTTATCAAAATAAAAAGCTGAACTGAAACAAAACAAAACAAAACAAAACAAAACTAGCTCTTGGCCTGCTACCGAGCCTTAGTGCAAACTGAATGCTTGACCATAAGACACTTGGTTACCATGCAACCTGAGTTGCCTATCATGAAGTGGGTATTACAGCTGATCCACTGACTCATAAGGTTGGACATGCACAGCAACAGTCTGTCATTACGTGGAAATGGTACATACATGATAGAGTTAGAACAAGTCTACAGGGTACAAGTAAGTTACATGAAAAGCATGAAAAAGTTGCACGGATGCCTATGGCTCCTATTCTTGCTCTTTTGCCTTCTGTTTCCCAGCATGAACTTGGGCCTCATGGAGTGTACCATATGATCAGCTGTCAGAGGAAGAGAAGGCTAGGGCCTGATTTACAGATGGTTCTACATATTATGTAGGCGCCACCCTTGAGTGCACAGCTGCAGCATGGCAGTCCCTTTGCAAGACATCCTTGAAGGACAGAAGTGAAAATAAATCTTTAACAGTGGGCATAACTTTGGATAGTGCATATTTTGCCTGGAAAGGGAAATGGCCAGATGTGTGACTGTATCCAGACTCATGGGCTGTAACCAATAGTCTGGTCAGATGGTTGGGAGCTTGGAAGGAACACGACTAGAAAATTAGTGACAAAGGTATTTAGGGAAGGGGTATGTGAATAGACCTCTGCATATGGGTAAAGGATGTAAAAATATTTTTATCCCATGTAAACAGCCAGTAAAAAGTGACCTCAGGAGAAAAGAACTTTAGCAATCAAGTGGTGAAGATGACCTGTTCTACAGATAGTGGACAAACTTTTTTTCAGTTATGCCTGTCATGGCCCAATGGGCTCTTGAACAGAGTGGCCATGGTGGCAGGAATGGAAGTTATGCATGGGCTCAGCAACATGGACTCCCACTCACCAAAGTGGATCTGGCTACAACTACTGCTGAATGTTCAATATTCCAGCTGCAGAGACCAACACTGAGTCCCCAGTATGGCACAATTCCCTGGAGCAATCAGCCTGTGACTTGGTGGCATGTTGATTATATTAGACTGCTTCTATGATGGAAATGACTGCACTTTGTCCTTGCTGGCATAGACACGTATTCTGGATATGGATTTGCCTTTCCTGCACACAATGCTTCTACCAAAACTACCATCCATGGACTCACAGAATGCCTTATCCGCCATCATGGAATTCCACACAGCATTACTTGTGACCAAAGAACACATTTTTACAGCCAAAGAAGTGAGGCAATGCACTTACCCTCATGGAGTTCACTGGTATTACTATTTTCCTCACCATCCAAAGCAGCTGAATTGATAGAAAGGTGAAAAGGTCTTTTGAAGAAGCAGTTTTAGTGCCAGTTATAGTTATAGGTGGCAGTAGCTTGCAGGGCTGGAGAAATGTTCTTTATTCTTTCAATCCATTATATGGTACTGTGTCTCCCATAGCCAGGGTTTGTGGGCCCAAGAATCAAGGGTGGAAGTGGGAATGGTACCACTCGCCATTATTCCCAGCGATCCACTAGCAAAATGTTTGCTTCCTGGTTCCGCAGCTTGATGCTCCACTGTCTTAGAAGTCTTGTAGTTCTAAAGGGTAGGAAGGCTTGCAGCAGGAAGCACAGCAACGATACCACTGAACGGCAAGCTAAGACTTCCGCCTGCTTGTTTTGGTCTTCTCACGCCTCTGAAGAAATGAGCTTGTCTTAGTTACTTTTTTTCTCATTAAGACAAAATGCCTGACAATGAAAGTCAAAAGTGGAAAAGTTTACTTAGTTCACAGTTTGTGGAAGTTTTTTGTTCATAGTTGGTTGCCTCTAAGGCAGGGTGGTATGGCAGAAGAGCATCACAGAGGAGAGATGGTTACTCATGGCATGCAGAAGGCAGGAAGGCAGCAAAGCAGTGAAGTAGCAAGCAGCAAGTGGCAGGTGGCCCACAGCAGCCTTGTTTCTGTCCCTTATATTATAACCAAGTCAGGATAGCACTCACACCCAGGGTGAGTCTTTCCATTATTCACACTCAGAACTATGCCATACCAATTAGTGGACACATTTAGTAATCACACACCCTTAATCCCAGCATCACAACCTTAATCCTAGAATCATACACTCTAGATCAGTCATCTCTGAAAACGTCCCACCTATGACTGCGTGAAGTTCTGGGAGGACATCTATACACAAGCCATAACAAAGCTAAAAAGGAAATCACAGTGTTGGTAGGGGTGATTGACCCAGACTATCAAGGAGAAATTGGACTATTACTCCATAATGAAGGAAAAGAAGAATATACTTGCCGTGCAGGAGATGCTTTTGGGCACCTCTTAGTATTATCATGCTCTGTTATTAAAGTCAACAGGAAACTACAATGACCCAATCTAGGCAGAATGACAGGTGGTCCAGAACCTTCAGGAATGAAAGTATGGGTCAACCCAACAGGGAAAGAACCAAGACTTGATGAGGAGGTTGCTGAAGGCCAAGGGAATACAGAATGGGTAGTAAAAGAAGGTAGTTCTAGGTATCAGCTATGACTCCATAATCAGCTACAGAAATGAGGATAATAATTTTAATAATGCTCTCCTAATATGATTACAATGTAATATAATGTTGATAGAGCTTAATATTAGTTTTTAAGGATTGTTAAGCCTATGTTAGAGTGTTCAAGTTATGAAATATTAGGAGTAAGCATTATCCTCCAAAAACTTGCCTTATCCTAGGGAGGGAATTAGTGCATTGCCATTTGTATGTGGGATGGTTGTCACATGTTAGGCATAACTATGAACTTGTTTTTATATCTGGAGTCTATGGTTTAAAGAAATGTGTCTGGTTGTCAAGTTGACAAGGGGTGGATTATGGTAATTAATTGATCTTGTTGACTTGAGTAAGAAACACCCAATTAAATTGGCTCAGCATAGTTCTGGGTGTGGAAGACCCACCCTAAGGAGGATTATCACCAGAATGGTATAAAAGAGCAATGGAGAAGGAAGTATTGCTTCTGTTTCTTCAGAGGATTTCCAGTCTTGCCTTCACCTTGGATGTCATCTCCTGGCTTCCAGCGCACTCTTCAGCCTCGAGCACAGACCCTTCAGCCTCCTGATACACATTCACATGGGGGCACTATATGGAGCTCCAGGCCTTTGACTGGATCCTTCAGATCCCCAGTGCACAGAAAGACCTTTTTCCCCCTTCCGCATCGCCTCTGTGGGTGACCACTATAAGCCAATATTGTCAATTCTTATATATTCACATGTCTTGTATTAAATCTGTTTTTCTAGTAAGCATCGGCTGACACAGGGAGCAAGGAAAAACATTAGTGTGACCAAATGGAGGGAGGATCTTCGAATTGAGATCAGTTTTTTACATTTGTACCTTTTCATAGCAGTATGTTTGTATCTGAAAAGATAAGAGCTTCTAAATCATGAAAGATGTAAAGAGACTCAATAATCGCATCTAAGAATCCTAAAATAATTGGAAGATTTTGGGCAAATTCTTGGCACTCAAGAAAAAAGTGACTTTAGGATGAATGAAATTATGTACTACTTCACATAGTAGATATTTGATTTTGGGAATTTGGGCTTGTATATAGTGCAGGGTAAGAAAGGGCTGTGTATATAAGTAACAAACAACCTGTACACGCATATGTTTTCTATTCCCCTCAGAGGAATAGAAATTTCACAGTGATGCTGAAGTCCTACCACCTCTCAGGTAATTTCTTAGGCAATTGTATGATTATGCTGGAAAACACCAGTTGTGTTATGCAGAGAAGTGAAAGAGAGCCTATCTTTGATAACAGAGAGCTGGGTTTGAATCTGACTTTGGTCACTTAATACTCTTTGAATACCTCATTGAATTTCTTAATTTCTTTGAATTTTAGTATCCTCATTGATAACATTCACATGAGAATCTTTTGCTTCACAGACTCACAAAATGTTGCTGGGATTAAATAAGATAGTACATACAGGACCTGACAAGTTGCACATAATCGATGGCTATTCTTGTGAAGGCATTTGAACCTATAAGTGTCTAAAACTTGGTTACAAATAAGATATTATAATGCATATGTGTGTTTTTATATATGGACATTTTCATTTTAAGTAATTAAAAGACTTCTAGAATGTTCATCACCTTAATTTATTTATTTATTGTGTTTGACGGGTCATGCCAACAGGTGTCCGTTATCTAATTCCATCCCATTGCTGCACTTATGAGAGGTTTTAAATCTTAACCTGATGGTATTGGGGTCCACGGTGAAGGACCAAGACCCCTCTACTGAACTTGTAAAATTACTTTTATCAACACTTGCTATCTGTGGAAGCAGTCATTGCTGTCACCAATTTTAGTATTTTGGAGGCCACTCTATTTAGCCAAATGCTTTTTCTGAAATCATCCTCCAGCAAGGCATTAGCACTAATTCTGGGGGATTCCATTTGTTCTGTTGACAGACCTTGTACATTTTCAGAACACTGTTTTCTTTCGTGTAACTGCACAACAGCCACCTTGCCAGTTAGCACTGGACAGCCTTCCAACTCCATGCCAGGGTTTTCCTCAGCCAACATTCTTTGCAAACAGTACTGAGATCTCTAGGTAGGATGGTGCAGAAGAAGAGGCAGGGTTTTTTGTTGTTGTTGTTTTATTTTTGAGACAGGGTCTCACTGTGTAGTCTAGGCTGGCTTTGAGCTCACTGCGTAGTCCAGGCTGGTCTGAGAATGGGTTTTAAAGGTATTCAGACACATCTGCACTCCAGCTCTGTTGCTGTCATTTGTTATGTGCTTACTTAATCTGATTCCAAGTTTGTTTTTGTTTTCTTCTGTAAAATGGAAATAATATTATGGTCTTTGTAGGGTCATTGTGAGGGTTGACTAAGACAGTGTGTATAAAGAATTCAGTGTAATTCCTGCTAATATTAAGTACTCCAATAAATGAAGTCATTATTTTAACAACAGCAGTAAAGGAATGTGCTTTTCTTTGCTGTGATCTCCAACGCAAAATACTGTCTTGTTTATAGAAAAGGACACACATAAAATATTTCACTGCTTCACTGTAATAACTGTCTAAAATTTTCCGTGGCTTGGAAAAAAGGTTATCTTCGTGACCAGTTGGCCATTCTCTGAGTCAATGATGCTTTTAAATCATCTCTGGAGAGAAACAAGGGAAACCTCACTGGCTTGTTGATTATTAAGAAGCAAATATGTGAGATTAAGAGATGCAGATATTGTTTTAATAATGACATGAACGCTTGCAAAAATCCAAAAGGCACCTTTTGTGCCTTTGAAGCTTATTCAGTGCATCTGTAAAGAGGAGTGGGTGTCCCCACAGATTATATGTTGTTGATTTGCACGGTTATGTGATGAGTGCTCGCCATGTGGCATGGAGGAAGGAGAATAAATCATAGAGTTACATTGACCTGGATGAAGATCTCCGCTCAAGCACAGGTGATTTACCTTGAATGAGCTTCTTAATCTTAGTGAGATGCCTCATTTTAAAAAGAAAACAATAACTTCTACCTTAGAGAGCTGTTCTTACTATCAAGTAAAAAGTTACAGTGCACTTTATGCAGTGCCTAGTATAATAGGATGATACACAGTGATTTATATACCATTACTTAAAAATAATCTAGATTTGCATAGGACAGTGAAAAGACCACAGAGCAGTCCAGTTCATTATGTGAAGTGAGTAAATTTCTAAGTGGAAGTTTATTTCCTCCTGACTGAATACCACCTTAATCTCATTAGTAGCTATTCCAGAAGGAAAAAGACAACTGGAATTTATTACGAGTGAAATCATGGCCAGGACTTAGTCCCTTAGCAAATCTTGATGCTTTCCACAGTTGCCAAGGGGCACTGCACATATAAATGTGACCATCTATCTTGGAGAAGAGAACACACTTCTCTTTCATAGGGTCCTCCCAACTTTTTGAGACCTCCTTGGGTGACTGAGCACTGGAAATGGGAATGATCATCACACCATCATGCTGAATTTGTGAGCTGGGAAGTCATAGCTTCATCCATCTGTGCTACACTGCCAAGGGCAGGACCATCTCCCACTTCCATAGTACTGCTTAAAACTAAATGTAATACGGATCAAGAGAGCAAATGCAATTTTGTGAATCTGGTGGGGGTGAACTTGATTTGATAATTCATAGCATCATCTCAAAGCTTGGGGATGGGTAAAATTCATTGCATGAATGACATGTGTAGCCAAAGGGTTGGTTGTTAAGGAAAAAACTGTTCTTCCCTTATACGTGGCTGGGAAATGGTTTCTGAGTCAAAGATGATGTTGTCTAGAAATGCTTGCATCTAGTGTGAGCCTCAGGACTTAGTTCTGGGTATTGCGATATGGACAGAAGCCATGTATAACACTCCTAGACCTGTCCCACAAAAAATTCTTATAAGATCTTTTGCTTTCACTGTCTCCTCTCTTGGACAGTCAGGTGTTTAGGATGACATCACATCTCTCAAACGAATCTCATAGGATTGTATAAAGTTTCTTTTTCTTTTTTTTTTTTTTTAACCCTGTGCTAATTTGACACTACCTGAATGGAAAGCAAATTTGAGTAATATTTTGTCACTGGAATTTGGGAGTTTATGTGTGACAGCAGCTAATCTTACCTTAATTCAGGACATTCTGTTATTGACTTTTTCTAGAGTACCAGTCCAGTTATGCTAGAGATTTGGCTATGTAGTGACCAGATAATTGAGGGTGTCTGGTAATATCTACATTAAAACTAAGAAATTTTAAAATTTATACATGCTTCAGTAGATTTTATGGACAAGAAGAAAGACTGATACTTAAAATTTAAGTGTGGATCCTTAAATGCTGATTAAGTATGGATCCTTAAATGCAGAGTAAACTGTCCCCCAGAAGCAATATTCATTTAACTTACATTTTTAAAGCTTCTTTCTTTATCCAAATGAACATCTTCAGAGTTGACTGCTAAGTAATAATTTTATGATGAATTAAATTTAACTGGGGAAGAGACATGAAAAACTTTCTACTTTCAGTTTATTTATTTATTTTTGGTACTGAGGACTGAACTCATGACCTTGCACTTGCCAGGCAAGCACTTGTGCTGCTGAGCTAAAACCCCAGTCCCTCTACTTTCAGTTTAGATTGTGCACAGTTATTTAGATATCTTAAGCAGAGGGAAAAATATTGTCCAAAAATAATCCTTTAGATTCCTGAATTTTTGTTTTGGAGAAAGACTAGCCTTGAACTCATAGTGATCCTCCTGCCTCAGCCTCTCAAGTGCTGGACTCACAGGCATGATTCTTGAATATCTTCAGCAATATCTGTAGGCTACTTAACTGGTTAGACAATGGAGTAAAATTGAATGTGTTCTGTTTTTCACTTCAATGCTTCTACATAGAAGGAAGGATCTCTGGATGAGCATTGCTCATTTTCATTTCAGCAACTGGTGGGGATTATTCTCTTTTCCTTTATCAGTCTGCCCCGTAGACTGCTTGGGAAGTTTGCCATTTCCCACGTTAGCCACCTAAGGGCAGAGCTCACTTGCTCATCACAGTCACTTCACTCGGTCACCAGGAAGTCCTGTCCACTGCCAACTGGAGAGAGCGGGAGAGAGAGACAGAGCGAGTCTACGACATAAAAAAGGCATAAACATGAAGCAACAGAGAAAGCTCTTCCCAGGCAGGCACGGACATCTCTAAAGTCCCTGATAGGCTTCTTTTATGAATATTCATTCACCTCAGGGACTGCGGCTTCTCCTACCAGAGCTCGGTTGTGGTCTCCTTTCACTTGCGGAACACAGTCAGCAGTGTGTGCCTTTTACAGTGCCCTCTGGGCACCCAGATTCTGCCTACTTTTAGAAAAGTGATCTAATCCCAGAGAATATTTTCTCTCCCTTTTAGTAAAATAGTGCCTTTGTCATATTTGCTTCTCATCCATCACAACATCTGAGACTCTGAAAAGGTTACTAATGGTCCTCTAGCTGTCCTAGGTCTGAATGTATCTGTTGACATGATATCTGCAGTCATAGTTCTGATTCATAAAAACTTCCCGAACAATAGATTCAGTGAAAATATACATGAATGCTGCTCTTAAATAGAAGCTATGGGACAGCATCGTTTCGGGCTAATCTGTTGCACTAGACCTCAACACACTAAGCAATGAATCACACTCAATTTTCATATCGCTAAACTGAAACTAAACTGTTTATTAGAACTTGGAACAAATCAGGTTTATAGAGATAGTAGCTAAATTTCCCAAATAGGCCAGATAATGAAGTTTCTTTTGTGTACATTAATTGGTTTTTTTCTTAAACTCTTCTGTCTTCCTGTCCTCACTTTAAAGGAAAGAAACTTTGGGGCTGGCGATTTAGCTCAGCAGCCTAAGCGCCTGCCTGGCAAGTGTGAGGTTGTGAGTTCCACCCCCGGTGCCAAAAAAAAAAAAAAAAAAAGGAAAGAAACTTTGAAAGGACCAATCCTATCCTATAAGTATGTACAATTATTGGGTGTCTATTTAGAAAAAATTACAGAGAAAGGAATGATAGCCCACATTTTTGTCTTTAGCCTCTCTGAAACCAACCTTTTCTGTCCCACTTATTGGATATTTATTCTATTTTACAGAGTGATATGTTGCCAGATTCTAGAATAAAACTGGAAACCAATTAAGATTATTAAAGTAAATTATTCTCATTTTTCCTTTGACCCTGCTCGTACCTAGTGCCCTAATTCCTATTGTCCCATAAGAGGTTACTCCAAATTTAGTGATTTAAAACAACCACCTTACTTATGCTCATGCAGTTTGTGGCTTTGAAATGTACAGAGCAGAAATGACTTTTGTTTGTGCCGATATGTGGGGCCTTGAGAGCTGAGAGTGACACAGCAGTTGGGGTGTGTTATCTTTTGAAGACTG
>RJWT010040050.1:0-12565 GCA_004365215.1 Cuniculus paca
GATCACATAGCAAATGTACATGGAAAGAATAAGCACCTTTTGAGGAAGATGCAAACCAAGGGGTTCTGGCCACTCATTAAGACAACTGACGTTAATGTTAATTTATTGTTTATAACCCAGGGAGGCAGGTAGGCCTGGTCATTCTGTCTTTATCTTGAGGTCTGGTCTCTAACAGATGTTCCTCTGGCCACAGTTGTGCTGTGTTCTCATGTCCTTCCCTGACTCACTCCAGGCTTCAGCCCTGTCTAGCTGCCTACAGTACTTCTATCTAACTTAGCTGTCTGTAATATGTTCATGGTCACTTACACTGATTCCATATTTTAGCTCTTTTAGCAAATAATAAATATAGATGCAATAGATATGGACATTGCATAAATGTAGGCATACGGGTATCTCTTTGATATGCTGATCTAGTCTTCTTTGGAGACATACCCAGAAATAAGATATCTGGATCATGTGGTAGGTCTATTTTTCAGTTTCTTGAAAAATTTCCATACTGTTCTCCATAATGGCTGTATCAATTTACATTCCCATCAACAGTAAATAAGAAGTTTCTTTGATTTTCTGCATCTTTGCCAGCATTTTTTAAAAATAGTATCCACGCTAATTAGTGTGAGATGGTTTCTCATTGTGCCTTTGTTGTCCATATTCCTGATGGCTCATGAAACTGAGAACTTTTTCTTATGCTTGGTATGAGCAGTGATATTCTGGACAGGGTTACTAAAGCACAGGCATCAAAAGAAAAAATTGACAAATGTGATTTTATCAAACTGAAAAGCTCATGTGCAGCAAAGGATAAAATGAACAGAGTGAACACACTACCTACAGAGTGAGAGAGAATATCTGCCAGCTATTCATGTGATGTGACAGGGGGTTAATATCTAGACTACACAAACAACTCAAAAAACTTAACAAAAACTAGTAGTCCACTTAAAAAGAGACAAATGATCTGAATAGCAACTTCTTAAAAGAAGAGTAGAAATGGCAGGAAGTTTCTGTTTTAGCAACCTTGTGGATTGGATATTGATCTATGTCTGATATCACAACATTCTAGTTCCCACAGCACTTGAGCACCCAATCAATGAGAGTAAAACGATCATGATTTCTTACCTCTGTGTTAACAGATCAAAAGGCAAGTCTTGGATGAACTACCCAAATTACTTTGCCAACATAAGGTAGCAGCAAGTCTGAGTCCCGATCTATACTCCAGCTAGCAGACAACCAAGGAACCTCTTAATTCAGTTTCCTACAATCTTCAAAAAAGGCAAAATTTCAAAAGCTTTTTCAAATTAGTTGGTTTCAAAAATTGCATTGGGTTAAGTGTTGAAGTTAAGGAATCACTAAGATTTTATTTACTGGCTGTTGATTGTTTCTTATTAATGTTGCGAAGAAAAGATAAACTTTTGTTTTATTGATGTCCTGTCTTTTGTGAAGAAGAAAGTTCACCAACTGAGGAAGAGGATGGAGGGAACAAAAGGAAACATAGTAAACAGCTCATGGATGAGAGTCACATCTGGATAAAAAGGAAGCACAGCTCCTAATGGCTCTGGTATTTTTGTACTCAAGGGGATGTAAATTTTGTGGTATGGATCTTGGAGTGCAGATTTGTTTATGCCAATTCTGTCATCCATGTATTCTGGGACCTTAAAAAACTGCTTCACTTCTCTGAGCCTGCTCTTGGGGGACACTAGTTCCAGATCTAGAGGGAATACTGTCTTATGCCTTGGATCCCTTTATTGTCAGTTCACCCCTACTTGCATATCTGAGTCCGGGACTCACTGTGCCCAAAGGCATGGATCTCCTCTGCCTTTGTGTCATCCCTTCCTCAGCTTCCACAGCAGAGCTATTGGCTTCACACTTCAAAGGACTCCACAGGCTCTGTCAGCATTCCATACTGCTAAACCTACCAGCCTGGAAATTTCTTAGGATGTAAAACAAAGGCAGTGTCTGTATGCTCAGCTTCCAACAGACTTATTCCTGTCTCTGACATTCAGGCAATAAAGGACAAATATTCTCTCCAGAGACATGAAATGTTAGGAACAGACTAATATCTAACAAAATAAAACAAAATGAAAAGCACACCTTTTCCTCTATACCTTACATATTTGTTGACACAGAAGACAAGGTGTTCTCTAGGGGCCACTATATTCAAAGCATATCAGACATGTCTGTTTAAGAACCAAAAAGCTATCTTAAATGCCACCTGACCCTCCTTTGTTTAGGTGAAATCCCAGAACTTTTCTAGTATAATCTCTACTGCGTAAATGGGGAAAACATGAGCCATGAATTCCTGAAGACAGTTTGCTTTACCATAGAGAAGCAAATGTACAACTCTGCTTTACAGCCTGAAGGTATAGCAGAATTATACCAGAGTGGTCCAGAAAACATTTCTTCGTATTAAGATTGTATTCTCCTGAGAGGCCAGACCACAAAGCAGACTGGAGGGTTGGGAGAATACTCTCGGAAAACATAAAACACAGATCATCCTGCTGGCTAAACACCAACTGTCTTTGCACAGGGGACTCCTTTCTTCTCTTTGTCTGTGTATTTGAAGGTAAGATTTTCTTTTCTTTAAGTCTTGGAATTCATGAGCTTTCAAAATTTTAGTGATGCATTCTTTCATGTTGTCCCTCATGGATTATACTTAAAGCCCCTAGAAAACACTGATCATACTTCGAGAGAACCCAGGGACTTCTTTAGGATGGACTTAAGTCTTAACTTTGTAAAAGTAGTGTTCCCAGGGCGATGAGGCTGATGCATCAGGACTTGCTCCAGCAGTGGGCGTAGTCCCATTACTAATCACATGAATCGATAGGATAAGAGACAACAGCATTCACTGCTCAAATACAGATAACTCAAAGATTATTCAGGCTAACAAGCCAGGAATTTTCACTAAATATAAGCCTGATAGATTGTTTAAGATTATTATCCTCTTTCTGTCAAAGGTACTCTAAAATAGCAGGAATCCTCATGTTCTATTAGCCTCCTCCAAGGACCTTTAGGCCATTTGGGTAGGTGGCAAGTTGAACACATTACTGAGATGTTAGTATGAGGCTTTTGTGAGTATGAAAAGCTTTTGTTCTCTATTAAGTCAAATTACATAAAGTAAGAGATGGAAAGTCAACTACTGTTTTACAAAGTGCTAGAAAGCTGAAGAAAGTTTTGCAGTACACTATGGCTTCCCAATCACTCAACTTTGTTCTCTTACATGGAAATTTGTATAATCTTGGCAAAATTCTATTACAGGAAATCATTATTATACCCACAATTCATAAGGGAAGCATCAATCCATTGGTTGTAGGCATTCCCTGCCAAAGTTTGTCACCAGTTCCACTAGCACAAGTCTGTGAATTACCTACCCCAAATTAATAGGCTTGTATAGCTTCATAAATGTCCTTCAATGTCTTAATTTTCAAGACTATCTACCTTCCTAGAAAAATTGAAAATACGATGAGAGGAAGAATCTGAGTAAAACTGCGATTAAACATAATGTTATAAATAAGGATTTATATAATGATATATGCAATGTTGGTGTAAATAACTCTTCCATGGAGAATTAGAGGACTTGTAATGTCAGAGGTGGTATCTACAATGGGTCTGGGACTTGACTGGCATTGCACCTAAGTTTCATCCATATCTTTGACTCACAGAGAAGACTGACAAACAGGAAGTATAGGATTCTTTTGAAAAAAAAAAAAACTCCAAGAACCTGGAATCTGCCTGTGCACATGTATTCCCTGACCACTTTGATGTCTGTGCTAGGTAATTCAGCATCAGGCTCTGTCTGAACATATTCCTGGACATTACCCAATAGACAACTCTAACCCAAAGTAGGGTTAGGGCTAAGGTTAGGGTTAGGGCTAGGGCTAGGGTTAAGGTTAGGATTAGTTTAGAGACAGTTTGCCTTTATTCTCTTTGATTACCACCTCCTTTTACATCCCCAGACCATCCAACTCGCTCAAGAGATCATGGAAAGAACACGAACGATCTGGTAGCTAGTACTTACTCTCCCAAGGGTCTGGTATGTTACTTCTTAGCTGTGTAATCCTGGAAGCTGTGTGTCCCTCAGACTCCATTTATTGGCCTCTATAGTTGGGATATTAATATTATCTCACAGAATTTGTTTTTAAAATTAGAGATAATATATGGGAGCTATGTAGAAAACTGTATGGTATATTATTTCTTTGGCTTGCATTGTTATCATTAGTAGTAGTAGTATGAAAATTAATGTTATATAATACCAACAACATAGTTATTTTTCAGAAATTCAGAAAACAAACTGTGGTGACCAGATGCAATATCCATTTGAAGTCTTCAGAGGTATGTTAAGCTTATTGTTTATCTAGAATATCTTTTGCCTTGAGATGATTAATAAGAATATTACAATTAGATTCTAAACCTTTAGGGCATAAACTATAGCTCCTATATATTCTGTGCCATGTTTAATAAGATTATAATATTGCTTGGCATTTTTTATTGTTCTTTATTTTATAGTCTCTAAGTACTTTATACATATTAGCTTATAAATTCTCCCAATTCCCTAGAGATTAGAAAGGTAGGAAATGCTAAAAGCATCTTCTTCAGTTGTTGATTTTTAAACACATCCATCTCCAACTCAAATCCTTTCTGTGTTACTGCCCACCAAATACACCAGAGTTTAACTCCTTTCTGGCTACCTCACTCAACTTTCAGTTTTTCTTCTCTCCCATTGCAATTTCCAATTTTTTTCTCTTTAAATTGATTTAATAACTAAAATAAGATAGTTTCTTAATAGCTCTACACTAAAGGCAATTCGAGTAATGAATAATAATTACATTGGCTTTTATCTATTGAGGATCATACAGGGAAATCTGTCAAGTGTATTATCTCCTTTGTGCATCTCAAAAACCCAAAGTGTTGTTTATCATTATTTCAATTTATGGAGGTGAAAATGAATCTGTAAGAAATTAAACAAATTTGACTAAGGTCTAAAAAAAGACAAATTTGTGGTTTGAATTCAGATTTGTTTACATCTAAAACTTAAGATTTGATAAATTCTATGGAAATTCTCCAAATTCTCTAATTCTTGGGGAACTCTAGAGAACTTCCAGAATCCAAGAACCACTGAGATAGTGTATGAGCTGTGTCTGGGGAAATCAGAAGACTTCCTTTGGCACTGGGACTAATAATCAAGTGAGCTTTCACTGAAGTTCCATTGATTCACATCTCTGCTTGCCTTTCTTCTCTTTTCTCCCAGCTACACCCCATCAAAGAATCTCGTAGATCAGAAACCAAAGGCATTTGGAACTGTTGTGTCATCTCAGAAGGCTTCTAGTGACCACTCAGTACTTTTTGAAAGCCAGAGTGGACAGGCTACAGGACTCCCCTTTATGCCTGAGTCATAAAAATAAACATGGCTCAGACTGCATTTTAAAGTCTAATAGCTTTGTTTTCCAGTCGACTAAAAAAATGTTTTATATATTACTTTGACTTATTTTCCTCCACATCCTGTGATCCTGATTCTACTATTTTCTGATTTGTGTTTACTATTATTACAGTAACTTTTTGAATAAAAATGAAGCTATGGTAAAATGAAATAAAATAAAATAAAAATAAAAACAAAAACTTCAAATCTGCAAGGTTGAAGACGCTCCTTGCCGTCTACAGAGCTGTCCAAGTGCTGAAACCCATAGAGTCAGTGACTTCCTGTGTACAATAGCTGTTATTTGATCCTCAGTAATGACCACACTCTCATGTCGGTCTTTCACCCATAAGTATTCTGCTCTTCCTCTTGAACTGAAGATATCTTAGGCTTTATCACTATCATAACTCCCATATTTTTCTGTATAATTTTTACCATGTCATAACTACCATTCCAACTGAGAAGCATAGACACTTACATGTAATAAAAACATTAATTAGGTTAATTATGAGGAAAGTTAAGAAAAATCAAGGGCTTGTTGTGAGATGCACCATAATGGTCAAACACACACACACACACACACACACACACACACACACTCATACCTTCATTCACTCACATAAACATACCTCTTAGTAACATTGCTTTTTTGATCTCTGCACTAGAAAAGAATTGAAACTGAGTTCCAGAGACTTAAGTAATGTCTCCAAAGCTACATAATCATTAAATGGCAGTAATTAAAATCCAAGCCTGACCAGAACAAGAAGCCTTGTCTTCAACTATTTCATTAACTTGCATGTAATAGTTCAGTCTTCATATTTAGTCTTCATACAATCTTCATACAGTTTGTCAACCAAGAACTGGAGGCCTTAGAATTTACCTAGCTGAGACATTCCAGCTGTCCTGTGTTAAGTCCTCAGAATTTGTTGATCAAAAAAAGGAAAGAAAGTGTGTGTTTCATAGGTAGTAGTAATCACCAGGAAGTGAAAGGAGAGAGTGATATTCCTGAGACAGGAGTGAGTTGGAGTTCCAGAAATACATATTAAAAAAAAAAACAGAAAGATGTATTTTGAGATCTACTCTCTATTGGCAATTCAGTTTTTGCCAAAGAGCACAGGATTTGCAGATTACACTCATTGTCTTTATTTTCTTATTTTACAGAGGGTATTGTTTACAACAAGAAAATAGAGTGTATTTTTCAAGTTAAGCAACTACCTCAAAACTTATGCTCATGTTCATCTTAAAACATTTGGGGGATGATTAAATAGTACTCTTTGTGAAAGACTTCAGGCTACTTGAAAGACATTTGCCACTGATTTAAATGAAATTTTCCAAATAGCAATGCTGATACTACCTTTATTTTCATAGTTACAAAAACCAGTAAGCAAACAAACAACAACAACAAAAAAGCATAAATATAAAGAGGATGTTATGGCTTTTTTTCAAGTGTTGTTTAAAAATACAGTAGCCATGTTTAAAGAATTCCTCCTCCTTTAGTAACCCTAAAGAATTATTTACAAAATACAAATTAAGTTTTATCTTGAAATGGTACAAATCCATCTGTAACCATTTTTCCAACTAGCAGGATGCCTGCAAGGCACCTGTTAAAATGAATGCATAAAGGGGAAGTGAAGTATGACTCAGAACAACTTGGGTGTGTCACAAGGTTATGTCTCGATACATTTCAACCCTCACAACGACATCAGAGGGAAGGGATGAGTATTACCAACTGATGAATAAAGACACTGAAACAAAGAGGGAAAATATTGTTTGACAGATAGTTTCTAGAGTGTGATTTAATGCCTTATTTGCCTGATTCCCTAGTTCATTTTCTTCAAGGTTCATGTTGTGTTCCTCTGAACTCTGTAGTGTAAAAAGGGCCCTATCCAAGAAGGTCCTTTGCATATTGTGATTCCAATCATATAAAAGCCAGAATAAAAGTCACTAAAATACCTTGAAACTCTCCATTGGCTATGAAAGGCCTGCATAAACCTCGGTAGGAAGACAAAGCAAACCCATCATCAAACCAAATTCCCCCTGGGATTTCTAAAGTCAAACTTATGAATTCACAGCCCCCAAGGAAACATCCATTATGCACATTTGATCCAGATATTCATTATGCCAAAGACTGAAAATAATGCTGAATTCTTTGTGTAGTTTGAGGCAAGGAGTTCTGTATATCTTTCATAACTACACTGAACTACAACTTTTTCATGATCTTTTGCTGCTGTCCTTGTGACAATACCCTCTGATAGAGCCTTCTAGGTTATTTCACCATTTATGGGGCTTATCCTGGAAACTTTCATCTATAAAGGTCTACATTAGAATGTGATATGATTGTTCCTCCTGTCCTTTTAATCCTAATGATTTCTCCAAGAAGTGGGTAATTAACAGGAATATCTCTACTTCCCGTGCCCCAGGCCCAGGACCTCATTGGAATCATTAACCTCTTGATTTTTTTAAGCATTAATTTGCTTTCAGATTGTGAGTCCTCCAAGTATTCCTTGTCCTTAACCCTATAACACCTTTACATGGATATACAAAAGGTGATGAAAGATGAATCTGATTCATGCCATCAGATAATTTAGGATGTTAAACTTTAGGAAACACATAATTTTCTTCTGATTTCATTTAAGGACTTTTCACATCCTTTGAATCATTTCATGGACACAAGACTGTATATTGCTAAGGAGGAGAGAAATTAGCATTCCTTTTCTAGAAAGAAAATGAAGACCCAAATGGAAAGCATGACCCAACTAAACATTATGGGACTAATAAGTAGCATCTAAATTCTCTTGAATCACAGACCTGAGGGTATTTTACACAGATTGAAGATGTTTTAACTTCTATTTTTTCTCTTAAAATATAATCATACTCCTAGGCAGTTACTCAGGAATAGATTTATATATGATAGTTGACTTTCCCACTCCTGTGAAAATCATAACACATGTGGTGCATGTTACCTGTGAATGAAAATAATAACCTCCCACTTCCTCCTGAACATTCAGGAAACAGTTCTTTTCAGAAACTATAAAAAAGCTGCTGATAGTGTCAGCGGTGTTAATCTGGGCTACACTCAGTCAAACAGAAACTGCAATGTGTCTGTGATTTCATGCGGCTAAAGCACTAACACGCAGTGTCTTAGCTGACTGACAGTCGTAGGTCCTGGTTTCCTAACAAAAAGAAAGATGATGTTAAATTTAGCAATTCTTCATATGGGCTTTAAGGAAACCACTCAGATAAACAAAACTTGAAAAACCAGAATCAAGGAGCCTCATGTTGGAATATCACATTACTTTATTCCAATGTTGAAGCACACTTAACCCAAAAAGAAGAAAGTCTATAGAGAGATGGCAGGACGTGGTTTCCTTCATGGGTAGTTCTCATGTATCTGTTTCATTCTATACCAACAGCAGACTGGCTGGCTCGTTTAGTCTTGGGACATACAGAAATGCTTAGAAAGTCAGTTCGCTTATTTGTTAACCTTAAATGTCAACTGAAATTTGTTAGTACTCTCAATGAGACAACTCATAATATAGGTCAACTAACTCAGAGTCATGCACTTGTTAAAACAGCCTTTATCTTACTATGTTTGACTAGACCAATGGATGAGCCTTGTAAAGTGCAGTTGAGGACAAATAGCTTCTTTGCTTTAAGTCTTAGCTGAAGCTTAGACTTTGTTCCAACTCCTGTCTGGACACATTTCTCTGTATCTGGTTATACATGCTTTAACTCGTAGGAGATTTGGAGGAGCTGAAAAGGTTTAGGGAAGACACTTGAAGATGAAAAATGAGTAAAAAATTAAATTATTTTTAAAAAAGAATGAATAAAAGAGAATTGTGAAAAAATATCTAATTTTCTCCTGGAATATGAAGGCATATGGTAAGGAGTAACCTTCTAAAAAAATGACTCTAAATTGGCTGCACAGTACACCAGACTGTGAGCAGTTGCAAGAAAGTGGCTCTGCACATTTTATGCTGTCATAGCAAAAAACCTGGGGCCGAGTAATTTATATTGAACAGAAATTATTAGCTCCCACTTTTGGAGTCTGAGAAGTGTAATATAAAGTGCCAGCAAGGTGGGACCTTCTTGATACATCATCACGTGGCAGAAGACAAGAGGATGAGAGAGTACGAGAGCGGGATCTGCTCACTTTTTTACAGCAGTGCTAATCCTCCTCATGCAGGAGAGCCCACATGTCCAAATTATGTCTTAAAGGTCCCATATCTGAGTAGTTACCATGTTAATTAACTTTCAAGATAAATTTTAGAAGGGCCGAACACTGAAACCATAGCAAGGTGTAAAATCCAAAGACAGGTACTGGTGTTAGATGATTCAATGCTTTCCCTGAAAACAGGAGTGTAGCCTGAGTGACTCCCTGGTGTTCCTTTTAAAAAAATTAACTTTTTTGGATATATACATACATATAGATAGACATAGATATAGATATGTCATATTCATCATAGGGAATTTGTATCTGTAGATAATATATCTTGATTCCTATTTTTTTCCATGATGGGATGGCACAAAAACCCATGGTCCAGTACTGTGGGCTGGTTTCACCTGTTTGCTAGTAATTCAGCAGGATTCAGAGCGCTATAATTACCTTTTAAGGTAGAGAAGGACAGAAACATAAGTCTGAAACACTTCTTTTAAGATCTAGCATAAATACCCTGTCTTTTATAAGTCTTTCTATGCCTTCAGAAACAGAATTAATCTCTCCCTCCTCATCACTCCCACTGATAATTAGTTCATCCCTCTCCATTAATCTCATCTTTTGTATGCTATTTATGAGAATCTTCTTTATAATGTAACTAGATAGTTCGCTAATAAATACAGTATTTCCTCATGACAATTACCATGTCTTTCTCATTGTTGTACACTTCACGGTGCCCAGCAGAAAGCCTGGCATTAGCATAAAGTGAATAATTGTGAACTGAATTGAAATGAACAGAACTATCTAGGACTCTGAGGAAAATTTAAAGTAACAGATGATGCAAGATCCTTCCTTGGAGACCTGACTTACACTTTCACATTTGGTAGACAAACCTCATACACACTAGAAATATGAAATCCTCAAGTAGATCACAATGAGCAGCTACTGACTAGGAATTCAGAATAAATGAATCAGGACAAGTGAGATTTAAAACAAATCTCAATCATTGATAAGTGGCTATTTAGTGTAAAAATCATTTTACATGCAAATTCTCATGTAATACAAAAAATTTTATTTAACAATGTTGTAACAAGATCAATATTGTTTCCATTTTACAAATGGAAATATTGCACCTCAGGGAGACTATGTGATTTGTCTGAGATTATATGAAACAATTAAATACTGTGGGTTCATAATTTGGGTTCAGGTTATCTTGTCAGCACACAGTGAGTGGTATTTTACTCTGCAGATCTTCCTCGTGAATGTAATGTGAAAGAAGCATGGCAGAAGGACATGGATAGTAGCAGATGGAACTGGTTCTCCAGATGTTCATGGTTCATGGTGTTCTAGGTGTTCATGGTCCTCCAGATTATCGTTGTTACCAGGGGCTTCTTGATCTCAAGCCTTTTACCCACTTGCTTTCCCAAATGGTGACATTTCCGACAGTTTCTTTGTTAATCTAAGTGTCATTCTATCCGTAATGTAGAGAGTTGATTATATGCTGCAGGACCATCTTTGCCAGATTCTACTGCTTCAGCTCACCGGAAACTGCATCATGAAGCTAGCTCTTCTGCTTAGGATTTGGCCCAAATGTAGTCTTTTCTGACAAAATAAAGTTTCCTGTCTCTCCAGGCTTCCTGGAACTGCTGAGGTTTCTAAGCTACAATTTCAGTCAAATGTTTCCCTATTTTAGTCTCAATGGAGGTGGAAAATTTCTCTAGAGAAGAGTCATTATGCATAGACATGGATTCCATGGTTCCTCTGAGCCCAGCTGCTAGGATGAACCTGAGCTGAAAGCTTTAATGCAATGTGAACTTTAATGTGACAATTAACGCAGGGACCTTTTCCCTGAGGTAATTAACTTCCACTCTTCTGTCTAACCATGATTTCAGCACAGGCAGCAAACAGGTAATGAATGTCACCAGTATAGTCACAGTCAATCAACCTAGACTTGTACCCACAAGGGCCTTTCAGTTCACCATACCTTTGCATCTTTCATGCTTGGGGACTCAAGATTCCTTTCAGGTGCTATGGTTAAATTAGAAGAGAAAATATTCACCAGTGGCCTGAAAGTCAGGCCACACTTCCCAACATCTGGAGAATGCTCCCACAGTGTATTTCGGTGCTGGCATTTTTTCAATGCCCTTTAATAAATAAACGAAGCACCATATCTTCCAATGTTTATGTCTCTAAATGGTAACTACTTGGGCATGCATATCCGTGTTACTGTCCACCAGAGAATTTCAGCAGTGTTGGAATGTCCTGTATCCAAGACAGGCAAGACATAAACAGTAAAAAACAAGCAATTTGGGAAATTTTAAAGAAAAACATTCAAGAAATATCTCCATGAACATTTGGAGATGTACTTAACTAAAAAAAAAAAGAGAAGATAAAAAGAGAGAATAAAGTTTGAGAAACATAAGGCTGAAAGTGAAAAGGACAGGTGAGTATATGACATAATCCTCAATTATAAACTAAGGTGATAAAGAGAACCAGCCATTCTTCAGTGACAAAAACCTAGGAAGGAATGTGACAAAATATAGTATAAAAATGTCAGATTTAAGATATTTTTCTATGACTTTTATGAGATTCTAGAAGAAATGAGAAAAATATAATTTAAGAAAAATTCTTTTAGTGAGCATGAAGGAAGTGTCTTGAAGCAATTTTGCCTGCAAACAGGATCTCTAGGATTCCTATTTCCCATAGGTCAGCAGTTTGCAAGGCTTGGCAGCTGGTTAAAAGACAAAACTTGGGTCCTACTCCAGAACTACTAGTTCAGAATCTATACTTTTAAAAAAAATCATTTATATACAAAACATGAGATCTAGATAAACTCCAGGTTTATGCCTAACATAGACAGCATGACAGGTGAATAGTATGTAGCTTTCTTTAAAACAGAAAATCTTTTGTCCACCCTGCAAAGCAAGATTGTTTTTTCTTGTTTCCTCTCTTATTGCCGCATCTTGTAGTGTTCATCATTGTCTATGTGCATCTTCAGGAAAACCGGT
>RJWT010040051.1:0-12565 GCA_004365215.1 Cuniculus paca
ACATGAGGTCATGTCAAATTTTTCATTCGTGGTGTCATGTCAGCGCTCAAAAAAATTCAGTGTTGGAAGCGCTATGAATTTCAGATTTCAAATTAAAGATGTTCATACTATATTTATTAAGCATTTTCTATTTGGCAAGTACCATTCTATGTACTTTGCATAATTTATGTAATTTAATTTTCACACCAATACTATAAGGTAACCACCATTACTATCCTATTTTACAGATAGGAAGCTTAAGTTTAAGGTCAATGCCCAGGCACTGTGGCTGTAGAATATCTTGTTCTCTCTCTTTTCTCCGGATCGGGAGTCGAACTCAGGACCTCAAACTTGCCAGGAAGGCGCTGTGCCACTGAGCTATATCCCCAGCCCTAGAATTGCTCTCTTAATCACTCACTTTACTGCCTTTTTATCTGCTCCCTCAATTAAAAAGTCAGCCTCCCGACCAGAAGGTCTGTCTTAATTATCTCTTACTCTCCTGCAGCCCCCAATATTCAGCCTAACAAAAAGAAGGTCTTGGTTACCACGTGTTGAATTAAATGACTAAACAAACTGAGAAGAGACACATATGAGACACCTATGACCACCTCCCTGAAGCACAAGCATTATCACTACTTTCTTTTCTCTCAAGCAAGGTATACACCTGATACTCAGCCCTATACATCTGTGCCCCAACTCCACTCAACATCTCTCACACACGCCTCCACACCCCTTTTTCCTGGATCACATTCCAGTCCATTTTACACACATGAACATACACACGGGTGACACCAGGAAGTACAGATGTGCAAACCACTGCAAAATCCCAGCCTGCTTTCTCCAAGCTTTGGCAGATAATCAGCAGCTTGCACATAGACTCTCAGTTACTGATTCTTAGCTCTGTCTTCAAGTTTGTGTGGCCAGACATCCCCAGAAGTAAAAAGAAGCAAATTTCCTGGCATGGAGGTTCTCAGTTGACGAGTAAGCCCAGACCCCAGTATGCAGGGGCGATTCCAAAGGATCCACAAATCCATATGGATACCAAGTATCTGAAGGCAGACTAGTACATCTTGTGTGTAAAGCTAAATCTATTTTTCTAATGTATATTTTATTAACCACAATGGCAAATATAACATCAAAGTCATCTAAAAGCTTTCCAAATTCACTGGAGCTTTGAGACATTTATTTTCCCAATAAACAGATACAAAAATAATAACCACTATTTGGAAGGAGTACTGTGAATTACTGACTTTTAAAAATGCACTCAAACTGGGTGTGGTGGGACACGCCTATAATCCCAGCACTCAGGAGGCTGAGGTAGGAGGCACAAGGAGTTTGGGTTATACAGTGGATTCAAGGCCAGCCTGAACTTACATAGCAAGACCCTGCCTCAAAACATCAACAATAATAATAATGCCTTCAAGGGGCCTGGTGGCGCATGCCTGTAAGCCCAGCACTCCGGAGGCCGAGACAGGAGGATCGGTGTAAGTTCAAGACCAGCCTGGGCTACAAAGTGAGCTCAAGGCCAGCCTGAACAGCACAGTGAGAGCCTGTCCCAAAAAGACAAGGGTCAGAGATTTAGTTCAGTGGCACAAGCACCTGCCTGGCAAGGGCGAGGTCATGACTTCAATCCTCGGTGCTGAGAAAAAAAAATAATAACACCCTTAATTTCAGAAAAAGTGGGAAACTGCTCAAAGCAGATAATAAAGAGATAACTGTAACTTCCAGGGAAGCTTGAAGACTCTGGCCCTGAGAACTGCTCAGAGATCAGGAGCCAGAGCCAGACCCACTCCCCTTAAAGCCTTCCTGTACTCATCCCAGTAGTCAACAACAGGGACCTATGCCCTTTCTCCCTTCTCCTTGGCTAGATAAGAATGAACTAGAAGAGGAGTAATGAGCACAGGGCATTACAAAGCTGCCTTGGAAATAAGAAATAAATATGGGGAGAAGAAATGAGTCTGTAGGGTAAGCAGAAGGAGGGGGACCATTAGAGTCGTTGCTGTGTCTGTAATCTCTAGGTTCAGTCAGTGTCTACAACCCCCCAGGGCCACCCGCAATATACATCTGAAAACATGTACACGTAGGGCCTTACCTCAAGCCTTTATTCTCTTGAGTACTTAGTAATACCTCTTCATTCATTCTACAATCTTTATCAAACACCCACTAAGTGTCTGGTACTATATTAGGTGCAGAGGATACAGAGATGAATAAAGATACATCTTGTCCTTTTATCACAGACAAAGCACCACTCTCTCAACAGATCACACACACAGACATACACACACCATATACACACAGGCAACCCTGCCTGTACCGACTGGCTGACACCCACCCAATAGCTCCTTTCCTTTTTCTTATACGAATGCCTTACAAATACATACAAAATGGGTCAGACACACACACAGAACCATCTCTCTCGGCTGCATCACAGCTAACACATTCATCTGATGCACACCCAGCGCACTCACTTAATACAAGCACCCATTTCACACCCAGTCACCCAAACACATCTTACACACAACACAACAGGCATTCAGAAGCACATACTTTATTTGGCTCACTGGAAGCCTCTGGCCAATAAACACTTTCAGAGAATGGAGTGACCAAGGTGCCTCTGTGTGCATTCCTTGGACATCCAGGTCCCTGTTGGCCACAGTGACACCACGGACCAGTTACTGTACTCTCTCCATAGCCTGAATTTCCATTCCATCAGATTAGTGGAATGGTTCATCCTATCTTCTCAGGAAGGTTTGGTGGGGTGGAGTCATAGCACTGTGAAATAAAAATAAGGTTCTGGAAAGATTTTTTTTCACAAACTCCAGGTGTCTTACTATAGAGGGCCCTTCCCGGTTCTCATTGTAATCCAGGAAGTTTAAATCCTTCATCCCAAAACAGAGTTACTGGAATTCCAGCAAGTTAATTCTAATCTACTACTTCCAGTGCAACCCAAGGCGAGAATAAAGGCACTAAGATATATTTATGGGGGGCCTAAGTCCAGACAGGATGAAAGCTCAACAGACCAAAGGCCATGACCCAAGGCCCTATGTGGGTTTTATTAATTCTCCCTGAGGGGAGTGGCTTGGAGACGAGTGACAGTGAGAGTGGTGGGAAACACCAGTGCCTTGAAATGGACTAGGTAGGAGGCCTGAGATCACCTCTGCAATATGCACAATATGCAGAATAATCTGCATAACACGAAACTGAGGTAGTATCTTTCTGATGTACAATCTTTTGTTTTCATAATTTTTTTTTCTTTTTTGAGACAGTCTCATCATACAGTTCCCTTTGTAGCCCAGGCTGGCCTCAAACTCTCAACAAACCTCCTGCCTCAGCCTCCTGAGTGCTGGGATTACAGGCATGCACCACTATGCCTGACTAATTATGAATAATCTTTTGTGGCCTGGGAAGTCATAGCCTCTTATCTTGAGGCTTGGTCCCAGTCAGCAGCATGGAGCCCTGCTCTTCATCCCGCCCGGCTCAGCCATGTTTTTTGGGAGTCACTGGGTGGGGAAACAAGACTATCGCCTTGCTTCAAAGATTACACATCAGTTCCTCAGTCGGCCCAATTTACACGGCTTAAAATCAATTTAAGGGACAAAGAAATGGCCTAGCCAGCTCTGTACATATCAGTTCATGGAAACAGGGCCAAATTTATCCAAAATGGAGATAACTGCTCTTCTTTCAAGAAGAGTCATCCAGGCGGTTCCCACATCTTACCAAAGCCTCATAGTCGGTCATATATTTGTGGGAACCTGCACACGAGGACACACCCTTACAGCTGTGTACTGCTCACCCCACTAGGCACTGGACTCCTATCAACAGGCAGTACTATTCAGACAGACCCATTCACACATAAAATACACACTGCCAGACTCTCGGGCCTCTGCACACAAGGCACAATTTCACAGTTTAGGAAGCACCTGAACTCCCTGGAGAAAAAGCGAGAAGGCGTCAGATTAACTTAATGCACACAGTTCCTGAAGGTACATCCTAAGGCCCTGTGCAAATAAGCCCACAAAAACAATCCCAAGCCCACAATTACAAATACGCAATCAAAATCTACAGACCTGGCACCTCCCAAGGCTGTCCACACGCAAACAGCGACGGGACACCCACTCCCAGAGCCTCACTAGTTTGTGGGCACAAACATCACGCACACACCCTCCCCCAAAGACCCTTCCTCCTACAAGATGACCGCGCGCGCACGCAGGCAGACAACTGTGCAGCGAGTCACACCTTCAAGAGGCACTAGAGCGAGGAAAGCAAGTTTGATTGCACACCCTTCCAGGCAAAGGAGCTGCCACCCCCATACTAACAGGGAACTTGTCCCCTACCCTCAGCCAGACCAAAGTTAAGGAGGTCCTGAAAGTCTCGTCTCTCTTCACCCTCACTCAAACCAGCGTCCAGGGGATCTAGCTCAGCGGTCTAAGCGCCTGCCCGGCAAGCACAAGGTCGTGAGTTCAATCTCCGGTGCCACAAAAATAAATAAATAAATAAATAAACCAGCAGCCACAGCTCAACCCTCCGCCCTCCCTCCCTCACTTCAGTCCCCCCCTCCCGTAGCCGGGTGCGGGGCCCACTCCCCCTCCCCGACGGCCGCTTCCAAGTCTCCATTCCATGTTTAAGCCCACGTCCCAGGCCCCCAGGAATCCCGGACCCCCGGGTCCACGGGCTACACAAGCCTCCCTACCGGTTTTCTCACTGGGAGAGGAGAGGCCACCTGCTCTCCTGAACCTCACCAAAACCAGCTCCTGGCCAGGAGCGCGGCCCCCGCTCCAGCATCTTCCCTTCTCGCGGGCACTCGCCGTCCTGTTGGGGGCGGGCACAGCCACGCCCTCGCTACCCTGGCTCGCCCGGCCTTTTCCCTCCGCAGAAAGGGTGGACCCCGGATGCACCCAGACCCCCACAGGCTCCGCCCACAAGGCCCGCCCCTTTCTGTCGTAGGCCCAGCCCTGTCCCTCACAAGTCCACCCGCAGGTCCCGCCCACACAGGTCCCGCCCACACCCCCGCGGCCCCACGTGAGGCCCCGCCTCCTACAGACGAGCCCACCTAGGGACCCGCCTCAAAGCCGGCCACGCTCGCTTGCCTTCCCACACATGCCCCACGCACAACCCCTGCAGACCCCACACACGACCCCGTCCGCTGCGCCACCTCGCCCCGTGCAGGCGCCGCTCCCACACCCCACAGGCCCCGCACTCCCTCGCAGCCCCCTCAGACTAGACCACGCCTGCTACCAAAAGGAGCCCAGCGAAGCAAAGCCACGCCCACGTCGGCCACGCCCACCCCGCTGGCCTCCAGCCCGCCGGCCCCCAGCACGCGCCCACCCTTCGTGCCCCGCACTCGCTCACCCTCCCTCACGCCGAGCCCGCCCGAGCCGGGAGTCTCGATCGGGACCCCGGCCTCACGCGCACGCGGCGGCCCCGGACTCACCTTCGCTGCAGAACTTGCCGCCGAAGCCCGTGTGGCTGCAGTCGCAGCCCACCTCGCCCGGGGCCAGCACTGTGCAGAGCCCGCCGTTGGCGCAGGGGTTGCGCGCGGGCGCGCACAGCGGGTCGGCGGCCGCGCCGCGCAGGCCCTGGCTGCCCAGCAGCGCCGGGGGCCGCTCGCCCAGCTTCAGGTTGGCCAGGAGGCCGCGGAAGGGCGGCTCGTACTTGGCGGTGCTGAGCGTGAGCGCCGAGAGGCGCACGTCCGGCGGGATGCCGCCCACGAACAGGTCGCTGGCCACCTGCATCTCGCGCCGCTTGGAGCGCACCTCGGCGGCCCGGGCCTCGCCGTCCACCGCCAGCGCCGTGCGGCGCGCGTCGCGGGTCAGCAGCACCATGTGCCAGCGGTCGTCGGCCACCGGCGTGTCCAGCTGCAGCGTGGCGGGCTCCGCGCACGAGAGCGTGAAGCGCAGCCGCAGGCGCCCGTCCACCAGCAGCAGCTCCAGGAAGTCGCAGTCGCCGCCATCGTCCAGGTAGAGCAGCAGCGCGCGCGTGGCGTTGGTTCGCAGGCTGAAGCTGAGCTCGCCGCTGCTCGCCGCGCCCGCCCAGCGCGCATAGCGAGCCCACTGCCCGGGGCCGCCGCCGAACTCCAGCCCGCCCGCGCCCGCCGCCAGCACGAGCACAAGCAGCAGGAGCGGCGGCGGTGGCGGTCGCCACCCGCTCCCGGGCGCCATGCCTCCGGCGGCCCCGGCCCCGCTCGGGCTTCAGAGCCGCGGACGCATGGGGCGGGCAGGGGGCCGGGCGCCCCCCGCGCCGAGCGGGGCTGCCTCTCCGGCTCACAGCGCCATGGGCCCGGCCGCGGAGCGAGACGCGCTCAGGCCCGGTGCAGACGTCCCCCGGGCGCCGCGAGGGCTCCGACGGGTGTGGGGGAGGGACGCCTGCGGGGAGACAGAGAGGAAAGCGTTAGTGAGGGGCTCGGAAGGAGGGGCCCGCCGGTGTCTGGCGCCCCCCACTCCCGATGACCACTTGTTTCCCTATAGGACAGGCCCCAGAGAGTCCATCAGGGCGCAAGTACGCAGGGGCCAGCACTTGCATAGAGATGGTACTACTCACTAGAGGCTTTATTGGTCTGAGGCGTGGACAGGTGGGGGGTGACAGCCAAGAGTCCAGTGGGAGTCCAAAACAGCTCCCCTCACCCTAACCCTAAAGACCCCGGTGTCAGCACCAAGGCCAGATCCTTAGGTGCGGAGGACTCTCCACCAGCCCGTGACCAGGCCCCTCTTTTCTGAGCTGCCCAGCCGCTGTCCTAGTCTCCCACCTCCTGCCACGAATCACTCTCTTCCATCAGTTCTTGATGCTGGATAATAAAGTTGCTAAATAATTCATTGAGATTAATTAAATGCCAATTTGTCAATGGTATCACAGCGTAACCAGGCTGGGAAGGGGGCAAGAGAGAAGCCAACTAGGACCCAGGTCTCCAGGCCCCAAGTCCTCTCCACCCCTGTAAGGATACAGGATTCCGATTTCATATATCCGTGCCCCTCACCCAGACCACTCTCCCTGTCCTGGACCCCAACCTCACCAGCCCAGGTCTTTCTGAAACAAATCCGCCTGTCACCCTCAACTTCCAGCTGCTGGTCCTCAGCCTCGGGCCTGGCCCTACTACCTGGGTTCTCCCCACCCCTCAGTTCTTCTTGGCCCCCCATCCAGGGATGGAGGAGCCACGAAGAGGCAGGCAGGTTCATTTGCATAAAATTGCCTTTCTGAAATGATTACCCTTGTAACTGGCTGTCAGAGAGCAATTTATACCCCACAACGGGGAGGGGAATTTGCATCTCGTTAAACTCCCAGTCGTAATTATTTATATCCAACAACCCTCCTGAATATTGCATTGATTTTATTTTGGGGAGGGAGGGAGGGAAAGAGGTGGAGAGAAACAGGGAGGGGCCAGAGTTTAGGAAGAAACAGGGAAAGATGGTGGCAAGGAAGCAGAGAAGCATGTGAAGAGTGGCAGAGACAGAAGAGTAATGGAGGAGAAAGGGGCCTGATGGAGAGAAAAGAGAGTAGATTGTGAAATTAAATTGCAAATTCAAACAGCATTTGTCAAGTCACTGGATCTTGGGGTTTTTTTTTTTACAAATGTCATTTTACTTAATCATTAATCCTTGGGGAAATCCATATGGAGAAGTCTGGGGACTTGCCCAAGGTCACACAGCCAGTCAGCAGGGACCTGGGCTTCACCTTCAAGTCTGTCCAACTCCAGCACACCCAGAAGGTGACAAGGGACAGGACAGCCACATGTGTAGCTCACAAAGATGGGAGCCAAAGAAGAGAAGGCCAGGAGAGGAGAAGAGAAGGAGTGGGGCATGGGTCCAGAGAGCTATGTGGGAGGAAGCTGAGGTAGGAAAAGAGAAAGCTAGAGTCCTCCCTAAAAACCACAATGAGGGGTTCAGCAGAGAGTTGCAGGAGGGCAGGAGTAGCTCGGGTGACACAAGCAGAAGGAAAACGGGCAGGTAAGCCTCAAGCTGTCAGTGATGTCTAGGGAGACATCTCTGAGAGACCTCGAAGCCCAGTCCTCCCTCCTCAGCTCCTCCCATCTGGCTGTATCTGACTGCTGCCCCGCCCCATCCCATGAGCACTCCTTTAGGGGATCCAACTATCCTGCCCCAGCGCCCCTCCAAGGACTGCCCCTTCCCAGGCAGAAGAGAGAAGATCCAGGCCTGCAGCCCCCTCCCTACAAACACTGTTGGGTTATATATAGCTTGCCACTGCCTCTCCTCATTGGGTAATGGAGATAATTAACATGCGCGGGCTAATTAGCCAATCAAATTAAATGCAGCACCTGCTCCCAGCCTGATTGACGCCCTCACCCCACACACACACACACACACACACACACACACACATGCACCCCCCAACCCAGCCCAGGGCAGGGAATGGGGGTCCCTGAGGCTTTGGGAAAGGAAAGCCAAAACGCCCTTTTCTCTACAGAAGAGATAGCTAGAGACCACCCCAGCAGAAGTCCAGCCCTAGTCAGAATGGCCATCTTTCCCCCTCAGCTGTTGGGGTCTCAGCCTCAGTGTGGCCTATTCAAGCGTCACCTGGCTCTCTCCTAGGCCCCCACCCACCCCCACCTCCAGACACTATTTTGGGGAGGGAATCCATTAACTACTGCTGTCCACCCCTCCCCAGCTAGGGGAAGGAAGAGGGTCCTTTCCCCTCTGCCCAACCCCCTCGGTGGCCTGGCATGCTTACATTCCCACCCTCTAAGATGACACAGGAGTTCTCGTGAGAAGCAGGGCGCAGGGTCTCCGGCTACTCAGGAAGTTGGAGGAGGACAGACAGAGAGAAAGACAGTGGGACTAGGCTTCCAGCAGCTGGGACACGCAGGCGCCTGGGTCCTCAGTGTCCAAGGGCAGGTCACCTGGTTGGGGGCAGGGTGCAGAGTGGGTGAGAGTCCATGAGTGGGGGACTCCCCTGCTCTGGGTGTGGGCGGGGGTGGGGGATTGCCGTGTGCAGGCACAGGCCTGTGGGCAGCATGGGGCAGAGGCTGGGCTTCTGCAGTGCCTCCGGGAGGAGTGAGGGCAGGGTCTGGGCCCTCGGCCCCTCCGGGCTCATTACTCATTCTCTCCACAGCCCGCAGCTCTGCAGCACAGTCAGTCTGGCTCTGCGCCTGGGGCACGGGGCTACAGGGCCAACCATGAGGACGCCCTGGCCCGCCTCAGCCCTCTCTCTGGGAACCCAGAGACCCTTGGGGCAGCTTCAGGTTTACAAGGCAGAGAGAGCCCCAAGAGGAGCATGACTAAGTGGACACCTGGGTCCTTTCCACCCCACCCCACCCCAGCCTGCAGCGCCCGGGACACCTGCTACTCCACACTGCTCCTTCCGGTCTCCCCCACCCCACCTCCAGCCCCTCCTGCTGCAGTGCACACGGGTTACTGCTGGCCAGGAGTGCCCAGTTCTTCAGCGCCTGCTGCTCAGCTGTGTGGCCTCAGCAGCAGCCTTGTCCCCAGAGATCTGCTCCCCCGGGGCCAGGGCCATCGCCTTGCATAACTACATGAAACAAACAGGCACTGCCCCAGCAGTGTCCAGCACTGTCCCCCCAGTCCCAGGCTTCTTCTCCAGTACTCATTGCCAGTGCAGAGACGTTGCCCAGAGGAGCACCCAGAGTACCCTGGCTCCTCGCAGTGCCAGGCCAGTACACACTGCCAGCCCGGCTGGCCCCAGGCCACGCTCCTCTGGGGAGCTGACCTCTCCCACGGGAAGAATCCCGGGCTTCTGCACCCAGGCAGCACCTTGCGCCCTCTACCCACAGACACACTCGGCAGCTTTGGGCAAGCGGTGACACACAGGAGGGGCTGGGGGTGAGATGACAAGGCCGCCCTCCCTATACCCACTCCTGACAACTATTCAGGGTCCCCTGCGCCAGCCAGCCTCCTCCTCATCTTCCCACAGCCTAGACACGGCAACTTCCGGGCTCCCCAGCACTTCGCTGGGTGCCGGGCCAGACCCTCTGACGTCCCCACATGTTACTTATCCCCCAGGCTCTAAGAAGCAGTTTTGTCACCCAGGCTCACGAAGCACTAAGGTTAGAAGGCTGAGTTTACCTGTGCCGTGAATGAAGGGGCTACTGCCCTAACGCCTGTGGCCATGCCTCCACCGCACTGCCCACAGGCTGCACTGCCCACAGGCTGCACTGCACACAGGCTGCACTGCCCACAGGCTGCACTGCCCACAGGCTGCACTGCCCACAGGCTGCAGGGCAGTGCCGGGCTCAGAGCTCACCCTCCGCTGGCTGGGCCTTCACAAGAAACACTGCCCAGGACTCAGAGTAGAGCTCACCAGGACTAAAGACGGCCCTCAGCACCCATGAGTCTCTCTCTTTTAATGTGGAAACTGAGTCCCAGAGAAGGACAGGGACCGACACTGTTCACACAGACGAGCAAGACTAGAAGCAGCGTCACCCCCTCCATTCTAGATGCTCCCGCTGAACCCGCTGCTCCAGCCCAGGCCCTCCTGCCCGGCCAAAGGTCCCAGCCACCCCAGCCAGTGCACAGTGGGTAGATACATGTGAATTCCGGACTGGGACAGTCCATGGCCACCCTGCACGGACTGTCATTCGGTCCCTCTCTGGTCAGCCCCATGCTATGCACACAGAGACACACGCGCACACGCACACACCCCTTCAGCCGTGGGAACACCAGCCTCGATCTGGCTCTCCTCCTCATGCCAGCATCCTCTCACACCAGCTGGGAGCGAGGCAGCAGGGGCCTCCCCCGGCACCAGGGAGGAAGAGCCAGGTTTACACACATCACTGGTGGCCCCAGAAGGCAGCCCACGGACGGGTGGGAGAAGTGCGTGTTATCAGGGGGAGCTTTTGGCTTAAGCTAAAGAAGCTCGCTGGCAACCCAAACGGCGCAGCAGTGGGGTGGGCCGCAGGGGGTGAGTTCCCCGGCTGTGGAGGTGTGTGAGCTGAGGCGGGATGACTACTGCTCAGACAGCCTCGGGAGCGGCTTCTTGAATCAGGAGGCGTTGGGCCAGTTGGGATCAGGCTGTTTGACTCTTGAGGTTCCCTCAGGTGCAGAAGCTTTTGTGGGAGCACACTGACCTCCCCAAAACCCCTGGCAGGACCGACAGGGCGGCAAACAGTTCTTATGTCCTCCCCCTTTCATCCGGGCCCTAATGACCTAGCAGAGCTAAGGGAAGACCAGGGCAGGTCTGTACCCAGCCAGAGCCTCTGCAGTGGAGGAAAGCAGTGGTTAGAGGCACTGGCTCTGGAGCCTGGCTTCTAATGCCAACTCTGCCTCAGCCTTGTTGTGTGACCTCTGGCAAGTCACTTAGCTTCTCTGGGTTTCAGTTCCCTTATGAATAAAATAGGGATAATAATAGTGTTGTTAGAATTAATGTGTATAAAGCATTTAGTAGAGAGTCTTTAGCAGAGACTAAAGTGTGAAAAAGTGAAAACTCCTGATGGCATCCTTTTTACCAAGCCTTTTGCAAAACTACATGTGTCTAAGGTTTCTTTGGATTCTCACGGGGGCCTCATGAGAGACTTATAAGGCACAGACTACTGCTGCCCCCTTTCCAAGAGGAAGACAGTGACAGAGGGGAGAGGGGCCCACAGCAGAGCTGTGACTCTGCTTCGGTTTCCTCCCACCCCTGGGTGCCTGGTCTGCAGGGATGCAGGGAAGGGGTAAAGGGACAAAGAGGCCTGAAGACCAGCGGGAGTAGATGCCCAGGAGGGGCCGGGAGGCAGTGCGGTGCTTGCAGGTCCTCAAGCAGGGCTCGGTGGCACAAAGAGAAGCAGGAAGGGGCTGGGGACAGGGGAAGCTTGAAGTGAGCATCATGAGGCTGCTACCAGGTGTGTGGGACTGAGAAATGGGGGCTGGGAACAGGAGTGCACAGAATGGCTCGGTGGAGCAGGGGCTGGAGCCCAGGTGCCTGGAGCTTCGAGGGTAGGCAGTGGGAGAGATGAGCACGCTGAGTGTCCCTGTGCCACGCACAGCTGGGGCATGGCGACCTAGGCGGGGGCACCCAGCGCCGCAGGGGACAGATGGTTTCCAGGGGTGGCCCTGTGAGTAAGCCTGAGGTGCCTGGGAATGTTCACAAAGGTATCCATGGCAGGTGTGCATGTGTGCATGTTTGTGTATGTGTGTGCTTGTGTGTGTGTACATGCATGTGTGTAGGAAGGGTTCTGGTAACAATGATAAAAATAGCTACTGCTTACCAGGGGCCTGACAAATATATCAGATGAAATAAAGTTCACAAAGCCAGGCATGCAGTAGATGCACAATAAACACAGTTGGTACTATTGTTGTTGCCACTGTAATCAATCCATCTAGTCTTTGTAACACCTCATAAGATAGGTGCGAGAGTGCCCATTTTACAGATGAAGAAACTGAGAGGCAGATCAGAGGCCTCACCTTCACCTCCCCATATTAAAATTGTGGTGGCAGCAGAACAGCACTTTTGTAAATGACAGAGCCCTGTCAGTATGGAAGGGCCAGGGTGGGACAGCACAGGTCAGATGGGGATGCAGGGTGGGTGGCAGTGTGGATGCACATGGGGCATCCCCACGGGGGCTGGGCAGGAAGCAGCCAGTGAAGGGACAGTGTGTCTCCAGTGCCAGGCAGGGGTTGTGAGGAGACCGGGCGTGCCTGAG
>RJWT010040052.1:0-12552 GCA_004365215.1 Cuniculus paca
GCCGACCACTCTCTCCCGTGGGGTGGGGGTGGGGTGGAATTCCAAAGACTCACCCACTGCCAGCACAGATCTCCACGCCCGCAACTCTCCTTCACTCTGGCGCCTCTCCGCAGAGACCTCTGGGGTCGACCGCAGCCGCGACCTCGCGCGTCTCCAGGCTCAGCAGGTCTTCTGGCGGGGTGAATCCGGCTCCAGGCTGAGGCGCTGCCAGCCACCACCCTCTTCTTTGTTTAAATTCTTTTTATTCTCTTTGTGGGCTTCGAGTCATATTTTAGATTCTTCCTTGGTTGAGGGGACCCAGTTCCTTCCTTCTTGTCCTCTCCATGATGTTATATTCCAGCATCTGAACCGTTTCTCCCAGAGAGACTGTTTACTCTGCTGCTTGCTGTTTTGCCACCTTATGTCCTCCCCCTTGAGATCCTGTATTGCTTTCACTGTTTTGTTTTGATTGGATTTATTATGTTTTATTTTGTTTGGTTTTATTCTCTTAAAAATAAAAAAATTGAAAAAAAGAAGTAACAGCATTAAGTCTTCTCTAAAATTCTTATAGAATTCAGCC
The DNA here is from genome assembly GCA_004365215.1 of Cuniculus paca. Taxonomy (NCBI): domain Eukaryota; kingdom Metazoa; phylum Chordata; class Mammalia; order Rodentia; family Cuniculidae; genus Cuniculus; species Cuniculus paca. The sequence continues at coordinate 560 of RJWT010040052.1, forward strand.
ATGAATCCATCAGGATGTGGACTTTTCTTCATTGGTAGATTTTTATTTATATCATCAATTTCATTGACTGTTATTGGGTTATTTAGAATATATTTTCTTGATTCAGCTTTGGTAATTTAAATGTATCTAAGAATCTGTCAATTTCTTGTTTTTCCATCTAATTTGAATATAGATTTTTGAGGTAGGTATTGATGGTCTTCTGGATTTCTGCAGGATTCTTTGTGATTTTACCCTTTTCATTCCCAACTGTGTAGACTTGAGAGTTTTCTTTCCTTTTTTTTTTTTGTTTTGTTTTGTTTTTGATAAGTTTGGCTAAAGGTGTATCAATTTTATTTAATCTTTCAAAGTACCAACTCCTTTAGTTGTTGGTTGTTTGCATTGTTTTCTTAGGTTGCATTTCATTGGTTTTTGCTGTAATCTAACATTTCCTCTCTTGTATGAGCTTTGGACTTGATTTGCTCTTCTTTTTCTAGAAGCTTGAGCTTCAACATTACATTATTTATTTTAATTTGCTCTGATTTTCTGATGTGGAAGTTCAATGCTATAAATTTCCTCCCAAGACTGCATTCATTGTATCTGGTAAGTTTTAGTATGCTGTATTGGCATTATCATTTAATTGTAAAAATTGTCCGATTTCTTTTTAAATTTCATCTATGGCTTACTGGTTGTTCAAGAGAGTGTTATTTAATTTCTGTGTGTTTATTAATATTTTTGTGGTTTCTTTTGCCATTGATTTCCAATTTTATTGCACTGTGACCTGATATTATGCATTGAATAATTTCAGTTTTTTTGCATTTACTTCTGCATATTCCATTGGCTAGTATGTGGTCTATTTTGGAGAATGTCCAGTATGTAGATGAGAAGAATGTGCATTGTGGTGCTGTGGCATGGAATATCTGTAGACATCTACTAAGTCCATTTCTTCAAAAATTTGGTTCAGTTCTGATATTTTTGTGTTGACTTTTTGTTTAGTTGATCTGTTCATTTGTGACAATGGATATTGAGTTCCCCCATTACAATTGTATTATTGCTTATTTGATCATTCACATCTCTTAATAGTTGCTTTATATAGTTGGATACACTGGTATTTGGTTCTTATACATTATGATTGTTATCCCTTCTTCTTGTATTGTTTCCTTAATAAGAATGGGCTGGGAATTTAGCTCAGTGTTGTAAGCGCCTGCCTGGCAAGTGCAAAACAATGGACTGACTTTCCTTGTCTCTCTTCATTAGTGTTGGCTTGAAGTGCACATTGTCTGAAAATAGAATACTGCCCTGCTTTTTTTTTAGGTTTCCGTTGCATGGAGTATTGTTTTCCATCCTTTGACTTTTAGTCTATGAATTTATTTTTGAGTTAAATATGTTTCCCATATGGATAATATTGTTGGATCTTGCTTCTTAATTTTTTCTTCCAGTCTGATTCTTTTGATTGGTGAATTAAAACCATATACATTGATGGTTTTAACTGATATGTACTGACTTATGCTTGTCATATTACTTTCCTGTTGTTGGCTCCATTTGTTTCTTCTCTGTTTAATTGCTTTCTTTGCTGGACTGATACATTGTGTTGAGATTCATGGAGTTGCAGTCTTCATTATCCATTCCTAGAATATCCTCCAGAACATATTTGAGTAGTGGTTTGGTGGTGTCAGTTTCTTCATGTGTTCTTTTTCATGGAAGTATCATATTTCTTCATCAGTTTTAAAAGATAGTTTTGCAGAGTACATCGGTCTGGGTGTGAGGTTGTTTTATTTCAGGACTTTAAACATTACTGCAAGCCATCCTTGATTTAAGAGTGTGTGTTGGGAAGTCTGCTGTGATTCTAATGGGCTTTCCTTTCTAAGTGGTCTGTTTCTTTTCTCTAACAGTTTTTAATTTTCTCTGCTTATGTTAAATTTCTGGAATACTGATTATTATAAGCTTTGGTGTAGATTATTTTTGACCATGGCTAATTGGACCTTTATATCCCTCATTTATTTGTATTTCAAATTCTTTTCCCATGTTAGAGAAGTTTTCTGGCATTATTTCTGTGATCAGGTTTTTTTCTTTAATGTCATTTGTGCTATGTTCTGCTTTTTCATTGACTCTGATCAATCTTATGTTATTCTCCTTTTTATAATCTAGCAGTTGCTGCATTGATTTTTCATGGTCCCTTACTATTTTAAGAAATTTTATTTTACATGACTGTTAGGCACAGTCTTGTCTTCTAGATATAACATTCTGTCCTCATACTGGTTTATTCTACTGCACATACTTTCATCAGAATATTTAATCTCCTGGATATCTAATTGAATCTGTTTCATGGAATAATTCTTTCCTATTTTGGGCATTCATGGTTTCCATAATTTTCCTTTGCTGCTCTATTTTTTATATTTATCTTTTTAGATTCCCTAGTCATGCCCTTTTTATGGCCATTTTCTCTGATGCTATCTAAGAAATTATTTTTCTTTTGATTTTTTTTTAGAGCCTGATTCATTTGTTTTGTTACTTCTGCTGTTACTACTTCAGGGAGTCCAGGTGGGCAGCATTTGAATTGCTCTACCTTGTTGACTCCTGGGTTTGCCTTTGGTGGGCTGGAAGTAAGTCTGAGGTTGCAATTTGATTCTGTGTCTTTTCATTTTCTATTTTTTAAGTTTTAATTTCTATGTTGATGCTTTTAAATTGTTTATAGTAGGATTCTTTATTGCTAATATCAAGAACCCTTAAGAAATGACTACTTGTCCGAGATGACTTCCATTTGTAGCTGGATTTTGGGTTTTGATTCTGTTGCAAGATCCTGTCTCTTCAATTTATGGAGAATGAGAAGTTGCTGTCTATTTGGTGTAGTCTCTGGTTCTTTGGTTCTGGCCTATAGTATTGTTTATGACCCTCAGGCAATCTCAGTCTCATCATCAAAGAAGAACAACTGATTAGAACAATTGTATCACTACTACTGCTAAAGTAGTAGACTCAGTAATCACAATGGAATCAAACACACCTCAGAAAATTACAAATTTGTCATTATTAATTTGCCACCTTTAACTATATGAATAGCATTTGTAGTTACATAACAAAATTTAAAACAAAGAAGAAACTTATGTACAGTAAATATTCCCTCAATATGTGATTTCACCCTCAGAAGAGAAAAGTTAGAAAGAGTTACTGGAAAAAATAGAGAAATAGAAGAGAAAAGGATTAGAAGCAAGGTGGTTGGAGGGCAAATGAAGATTACACAAGCTTTGGGAACTAGTGAAGAAAACAGGAGGAGAAGAAAGAAGGAAAAAGCAGAAACAAGAACAGAACCAAACAAACAAAAATTAAAAAGCTAGAAACAATGTTCTCACTCATAAAAACAAAATCAATAGAAAAGAAAAAATACAAAACACAAATTAAAAAAAAAAGAAAGAAAGGAAGAAAAGTAGGAAAAACTACGTCCACTTTAGGTCATGTTTCTACTGTCACTGGTTGACAGAGGGAGCAGACAGAACTCATCTGTGTTGATCCCAGCAATACAGCAGTAAAATTATGGCAGTGCTCGATAATTTCAGCAAACCTGGGCCTTTAGTTCCTGAAGTTCAGGGTGCTTCTGGTTTCTGGCTGTGAGGCTGAGACCTTAGTTTTTCCAACCATAACACTCCAGTGACTCCTGGTAGCCTGTATTCAGCTCCCTGACCACCTGCCAATTCGAGTTTGGTTGCGCCTCACCTCAACACTTGGAGCTGCCAGGCGGTGCCAGCCTCGAAACTGTTCTGAGTTCTGACTTACTCTGGGCCCTTTCCAAAATGACTACTGGCCAACTGCCCTCTCCTGGGGGCACCTGAACCCAAATAATTCACCAGCTACTGTAGTTTTCAGTGTTCACTGCTACATTCCACTGGTGTATTTCTCTGTGGAGGCCTCTGAGGTCACCAGGAGTCGCCATGCCTTTACAGGTTTGAGCCACTGCACAGAAGCCATGAGCCAGACCTTAAGGAGAAAGTGCCATTCTCCACCTTCCTCCTCTATGCTGTGATCCTTCTTTCCTGTACGTGGCAATCTTTTCTGTCTCTTCATTTCTGCTCTCCTTTTGTGGTATTACTGGGGACAATTATCCTTTTTTGATATTACATATTTATTAACATATATTCGGGACTGCTTTTTGCACTTTAAAAATTTCCATACCAGATTAAAAGTGATTTATTCAGTTGCATTGTAATAATGTAGAATTCTGTGATATAGTTAACTTTCTAATAGAGATTTTTTTTCTTTAATAAAATCTTGGGATGTTACCAATTTTAAATTACTTTCTTAGCTTGAAGTTTCATAAACTGCAGAAGTACAATAAACTTAAACCTAAAAACATGTTTGACAGCTGTTTTTCCCCTTTTCCCCAATTTACAGGTGAAGTCAGTGACAAGTTGCTCACTGGAGAAAAAATACATCAATTTTTCCTTCTCAAAAGCTCCAATAAATTGATCTGCTTATAGCATGTCTCAGTTAACCTGAGAGGTCAAAAAATTATTACTAACCTTTTGCAGGCTTCTCATAATCAGGAAGTAGCTGGAGATAAAATTCAGCCTCAGAGATTTTGATAGAGCATCACTCACACTAACATTTTCAACTCGAACATCCTCAAATATTCATTAGTTTTTCATAAAAATGAACAGAGTGTCTATTTGTCAGTTACTAGCCTAGGCATTAAAGAATTTGAGAACAAATAAAGAGACAAAACAGTGGAAGCAACCAACAGACTCATGGGCTGCATATCTAGAGGAAGATGGCTTTTCTGTGTCATGTACAATCAGAAATTGATCATTTACTTCCAAACTAAAATGCCTCTGTTTTGCATTCTCTGTGAATGGAAACAAACAGACAGCACTCAATAGACAATGGAATAATGTTTCTCTATGTCCCAGGGAAGCATTCTGAGTCAGCTGACTCTGCCACAGAACACCCCTCAGCCCTTAATTGTAACACTGATAGATCCTATAGAAATATAATAAAAGTACCCGTCCTACATTAGGACAGTAATAAATCTTATTTCAGTTGAATGTGTAACTCAACTTACTCCATTTTGAGTTACTTTTCTTGTTCACTATCTAGAACAGAAATTTCTAAACTTTAGTGGATAAGAATTATCTGGAGAATCATCTTTCTGTAAGTGCCTAGAGTCCGTGGGTAGATAAAAACAAGTGTGCGAAACACATGGTGGGCAATTACATTTGAAACCCAAAGCACAGCCTCTCGAGTCAGTAAAGAAAAACCTGTGACATGACTGGTGAAGAAGAATTCTCTGTGGAGCTGAGATTCGTCATGACTTATAGCATGATTATATTGTTTGCACAAAAGACAGCTAACATCCAGGGGCCGCAGGGAATGCATAGACTGCGTTCAATGGTATCCAACTAAGGGAAAATCTCATTGGCCACACTCTTGGAGGAGAATGTAGTCTTGGTTTTGCCAAGATAACCCACTGAATTTTTGTCTTGATTTTGAAGATTGAGAAGACAGAAGAGATACATGAGCAATTCCAAACGTTTTTGAATGAAATGAGAAAACTCCCAGATGATTATGAATTGTACATAGTCAACAGACTGTTTGGAGAAAAAACGTATCTCTTTCTTCAAGTAAGTTTTGCAATGTCTTTCACATCTGTGCTAGTTATGAGTGGCCAAATGGTCTTGTCAGGACAGAGGTTCTGGGGGCTTTTGCCAAAGTCAGCTGCCTGGTTCTGCCCACTTCACTGGTGGTCTTTCTGGCCTGCTTACCCAACATTCAGTTTTCTTTCAGTACTGTTTACTTGAAGCCAATATTTGCCTTAATCTCATTGCTCCTGTGTAAAATTATACCTGAAGGTACTCAAAGTGATTTTTCCAGAGTCTAAAAATTCTTCTTTTGACATTAGTTATCTCAATGAACACAAAATTTTATTTAGAGATGCAGGCAATTGAAAAATTGACTTTAAAATGTCTATTTCTTCCCTGTTTCTCCTAAAGAAATATTTAGATTATGTTGAGAAATATTACCACGCATCTCTGGAACCTGTTGATTTTGTTAATGCAGCTGAGCAAAGTCGAAAGAAGATTAATTCTTGGGTTGAAAGCCAAACAAATGGTACAGTATGGGTGGGTCATTCATCACACACACACTTCTTGATCACTTTCTGTGAGTGAAATCTTGGATTTGACACTGCATGGGTCCCTTTGGGAAGGGACTGGAGATGGGTTTTGCAGGGATTAAAAGACAAAGTTGGGTTGAGGGGTATGAGAAGATACTGAGGATGGTGGGATAGTCACAGGAAATGTAGAGAGATTCAAGGGGAAACAGTGAGGGGACCACAAAAAGTCAATTGTAGGCAAACAGGGGGAAATTGTTTGTCCGTGCGTTACAATATATTTGGTGTTCCATAAACTGGACTCATGCCTATCTTCAGTTTATTATTTCTTTAATATCAAAGCCTTTCTTTCTGAGCCTGAGTCCATAAGTGCAAAAGTCTAGATGGTTTCCTTTTCTTTTTAAAGTGTATTTCTCATTCAAGACCTGTCTCTGCTGCCTACGAATGGAATCAGCTGAGCATTGTCTCCACTTGCACATTGTGCCAGCTCAATACAACCTTTATCTCCATCCGTAGCAAAGAATTAAATTAATTACTCATTGTTATTTCCCCTTCTCATTCCCAAGCATGAGCCAAACACATATGAAGTGCTGGAGAGAAATGTTAATGTGGAAATAGTCCATGGGGAGCAACAACTGATATTTCACTTTTTATTCCAGCTATCAGAGATATTTCTGTTAGTGGAGAGTGTATGTTTCTTCATCCTTTATTTAGAGAAATAAAATTTTAAAAAGTCAGAAAATAAGGGGTCTATCAAAAACTCACTGAACAGTATTTTTCAGAATTTACTGTGAGATGAGTTGAGCTACAAATCCAATACATCAACACCTTTTCCCATAGAATAAGTAATCTCTAAATCTCAGGTAGAAATTCTATTGCATTGGTAAGAATAATAGCTAACATTGAAGTCTTATGATATGCCAAATAGCATTCTGAGGTTTCGCACATATCACCCCTTTCATTAACTTATAGATCAGGTTTATTTCTATTTTTCATATGTGGAAACTGAGGCACAGAGAGCATGAATAGATTCTTCAGGTGATAGAGGGCAACACTGGATGCAAACAGACTCACTCTGGCTCCCTAGCCTGAACACTTAACCACCAACCTCAGTTTATCCTGTGAGATAAGTAGGCAGTGGACAAAGTGAGAACCTCCACTGATTCTGACAGCAAACTCTTTGTCAGCAAAGCCTTTGGGCATTGGCCTGGCTGAATTTTTAATGATTTGTCAAACCCATCTTTCACACATATCTATCACACATATCATTTATCATTTGGAACATGGGTCAATTCTTTTTGTCTGTTTGCAGAAAAAATCAAGGATCTGTTTCCAGAAAACTCTCTGAGTAGCTCTACCAAGCTGGTGCTGATAAATGCAGTTTATTTGAAAGGGAAATGGGAAGAGGGATTTGAGAAAGAAAATACCAAGGAGGAGGAATTTTGGCTGAATAAGGTATGATCTTTTCTTGATTTGGTGTGCTTATGCATTGTTTCAGTTACTTTTCTTGTTGCTGGGACAAAAATACCCAACACCCAAAGTTAAAGGAAGAAAAGTTTATTTCACTCATAGTTTGTAGAGATTTCAGTCCATAATTGACCGGCTCCAAGGCAATGTGAATGGCAGACAGGCACTGCAGAGGAGAAAAATCGTGGCAGGCAGGAGGTAGCAAAGCAAGCAAGGGTTGACCACAGCTCTTTCTATCCCTTATATCATACTCTTGCTACTCAGGGTGGGTAGTATTCACACCCTTAATATATTAGTGCTCTCGGTCCTAGCACTGCACCATAAATAACATATTCTAGATCCAGTCACCTCTGAAAAAACTCCACTGATAACTGCATTAGCCTTGAATATGAGGGCATCTAGACACAAGTTGTGACAAACATGCAATGTGAAATCTGAAGTCATATTTGAGCAAATATACACTGGTAGTTATCAAATGTTCTTCTGGTAATTCTAATTTTTGGCATTTCTTTTACATTGAACTAATTATTTTGGTGAGCTCACTTGGTTGCTTTATGCCTTTGACTCTGTATGCTCTGTTGATTTGTTGCAGAGCACAAGTAAATCTGTGCATATGATGGCACAGCGCCATTCTTTTAGCTTTGTTTTTCTGGAGGACTTGCAGGCCAAAATTGTGGGGATCCCATATAAAAACAATGAGCTCAGCATGTTCGTGCTTCTGCCCAATGATATTGATGGTCTGGAGAAGGTAAGCCCCTTGCGTCGCTTTATTCTTGCTTTCATTTCCTGAGAACTTGTGTCCTATCACTTGCACTGGGTGAGTTGGAAAAAGGGGCATCTGAATAGAAGCTGCTACCTGGCAGTGTCAGTGGAAAGTATCTCTGTGTGCAGCAGCTACTGACGGCTGTCTAAAGAGGAGCATTAAATGTTGTCAGCCTTATTGAGCATAACTGGTATCCCAATATTTTGGGATGAGCTAAAATTAACACAGAAGGTTATATGAGAGTTCTAAGAAATGGTTGATATCTATGGACTCCTTTCCTGGAAAAGACTTACACATACATATAGGGAGCAAATTTTGTTTATTTGACCTTTTAAGTTTTTCTTTGATCCTTAGTTTTGAACCAAGGGACTTAGATCCACCCGCTTTTTAGTTGCAATGTTAATGTGGCTACAGAGTTTGGACATCAAAAAGACTTTATTTCAAATTTTTGCTCCTTTAGTAGCTTTCTCACCGTTGAAGCTTTTTAACTTTCATGAACCTCAGTATTTTCCCAGGTATAAGTTTGGGTCTTAATGGGCACTTAATACTACATAAGCTTGGGGGGAAAAGGTATCCTAGAATGGGCCAAGAAAACATTCAATAAATGACATCTTCTAAGTTATTAAAAATACAGGACTAAGACAAATAAAATACCAGATTTAATCTGTGCTGTGAAACTTAGCTGGTAGCCTTATAAGTTGGAAAATGTTTTGGGACAGCAAAATAGTATTTATACTCTCAAAGACCTCAAAATGCTTTCAAAAATGATTCAAAAGCCTCAAGTGTGGGAATTATCCTAAGGAAATAATGCAGAAGGCAAAAGTTGACTTTCTGGGTCAAATCAGTAATTTCAATATTGAATCCACTAGAATACCTAGTTTGAAATTCACAGTAATTGATATTTCTATATATGTAATATTTAGCAACAACTATCATGATGCCTGACACATACTAGATGTCTCTAAAGTGAATGAATAGGTGAATGTTGGCTAAAATTTGTAAACTTGATGGGAATAGTATCTATGAGCCTCAAGGTGTTTAGGACAGATAGATGGTATTGTGACAGAGTTAAATTTTATAACAGACAATCACTGTGATAGAAACTATATATGACTAAAAAACTAAAGAGGGCTAGAAAACAATGACTTACTAAAGATTGTTATAGAAATGAGTTTTTAATGTTTCAAAATTGATTTCATGAGATTGGGTTTTCAGATATACACAGATAATTTAAATATAAAAATAATACCTGCCTAATATATAAAAGCAATAGTGTAGTGAAATAAAATTTTACTCATCCCTAATATTACTAATTTCTGACTAATACAAATCAAATAATATACTGTTTTAAATTTTTATTGATAATCATTACAATCTGCCTTCTTTTTCTTTTAAAAAAATAGATTATAGATAAAATAACTCCTGAGAAGTTAGTGGAATGGACCAACCCTGGACAAATGGAAGTAAGGAATGTGAGTTTGCACTTGCCCAGGCTTGAAGTGCAGGACAGTTATGACCTGGAGGCCGTCCTGGTGGCTCTGGGGTTGGGAGAAGCTTTCAGTGAGCAGGATGTGAACTGCTCAAGAATGTGCCTACAATCCGGGCTGCAGGCCCAGAAGTTCCTGCACAGATCCTTCCTGGAGGTGACTGAGGATGGCACTGAGGCCACTGCAGCCACCAGCATAGCCTTTGCAGTTTCATCAGACTTAGGCTGTGAATATGTTCATTGTAATCATCCTTTCCTCTTCTTCATCAGACATAACAATTCCAACAACATCCTCTTTTTTGGGAGATTTTCTTCTCCGTAAAACAGTCAGGGAGGCAGGCATTGTGGCACATGCCTGTAATCCTGCTACTCTGGGAGGCTGAGGCATATCTCACATTGAAGTCCATCCTGGTCAACATACGTAGCAAAAGCTTGTCTCAAAATAAAGTTTTTAATAAACAGACTAGAGATGACATGGATTCAACTCCCAATATGGGGGAGGTATAAGATGGGAAGGTAGGGGGGTGAAAGGTGAGGGAGTTGAATACATGACTTTTCTTAGAAAGTGACAACTGAGTTGAGGTTGCACTGAAGTATTAGCAGTATTATAGAAACTGTCCATGCATTACAATTCCAATCTTGCCATTAAATCAATGATTTAATGACTGTAATAAAGTATGTTTATAACTTTCCTTGAAAGGGAAACATCTTTTTGAGCCATGCATAAAGTGAGTCAAACCAAAGATCATTCATATTCCTCTTGGTTTCCTTTTGAAAATAAATATCTTGTATATTTTTTGTACCAGTGGGGAGAAATGGTATCTTTGATAAAGAATGTGGATCCCTTCAGTTCTAGTATTTTGACATTTTATAATACACAAATAAAATAATTTACTCAATTATGTGTTACTATTTTTCTTTCACCAAACTGCACACAGCAAAGGGAATGTAGAGACACATTCGTGAAAAATAAATTAAAATTCACATGTGAGAGTAACATAAAATTATAAGCCAGACAGACAGGATTTCCATATTTCATCTTCCATTCTAACATATTGTATTACTCATTTGCACAAACATTTTGATATCTGAAAGAAGCGTGATAATTGAGAACATAAATATTGCTGGTGATCAAAATGCCTACCTTATCACTCACTCTTTTAGGCTTTAGAAAGTTGATACCTGGAATAATTTTTAGAAGCATAACTGGTTTTTTTTTTGCCAATTCTCCTTTCATTTTTTATTTTTCAAATGAGGTATAGGTATTACCAGGTGGTATTTCCTGTTTCTGATGCTCCTCATTGTGAACCCGAATTAACTTTATGGCTTTTTAATAAGAATCCATTACTCATTTTCAACAGTTTTGTTGAGCTATAATTTAAATACCATAAAATTCACACATTGTAAGTTACAATTCATTGATTTTTGGTAATTTTCTAGTGTTGGGCATCTATCATCATAATTCAGTTTTGAAATATTCCCATCACCCTTAAAAACTTACCTATTTCCCTATTCCCACTTTTCATTCTAGGCAATCACTGTTTTTTGTTTTTCTTTTTGTCTTTGTAATTTTTTTAAAAAAAGTTTTGCATAAATGAAATCCTACAGTATATAGTATTTTGTTTCTGTTTTTTTAAAGCATGATTTTGAGGTTTGTTCTCATGTATTGATGAACATGTATGACTTTAGCGTATATTAATTTTTAATTCTTTATTGTCAGATAGTATTTGATTCCATGGAAAATTCATTTCATGGATTGCTCCCACTTTTTGGCTTTTATGAGTAATGCTGTTATGAACAGTTGCATAAAGGTCTTTGTGTAGGCATAGGTTTTTATTTACTTAGGTAGATCTTTACGAGTAGAATTACAGGTCTTATGATAAGTTTCTTAGCTTTTTAAGAAACTGAAAACTATTTTCCAATGTTTCACTTTACATTGCCACCAGCAATGTATAAAGGTTCTAGACTTTATATCCTTGCCAATATCAGTATTGTACTATTATGATTATAGTCATTCTGATGGTTGGAAGTGGTATCTCATTATGGTTTCATTTACATTTCTTTAATGATTAATTAAGTTGAACATTTTTATGTACTTATTTGTCAATTGTATGATTTCTGTAGTGAAATATACAATCATACCATTTGTTCTTTTTAAAATTGGGTAGTTTGTTTTCTCAAGTTTATTATTACGTTAAAAGGTT
>RJWT010040053.1:0-12572 GCA_004365215.1 Cuniculus paca
TTTTTTTTTTTTTTTGTACCGGGGATCAAACTTACAACCTTGTGCTTGCCAGGCAGGTGCTTGTGCTGCTGAGCTAAATCCCTGGCCAGCCAAGGTGTTTCTACTACACTACTTTCTTTTAAAAGGAAAAGATCTAAACTGTAATAACCTATCTACATCACAGTTATATCTGAAGTGAATCTGAGTTACTCTCACAGTCATGTGCCAAACAACATTTCAGTCAAGGATGGACATCATGTATGATGGCAGTTCCATCAGATATCACCTAGTAATGTTTGCATGAGTACCCTCCATGATGTTAGCACAATAATGAACCTGACTAACAATGCATTTCTTGAATATAACACATCATTAAATCACAATATTTGAAACTGTGTAATAGACCAACATTTGAAAGGTCTCATTTTGTGCTCAAAATGAGAAATTGTGCATATCCCCCAAATTAAGAATGAATGACTATGGCTAGTAACTAGATGTCCCCCAAAAGTCTCATGCAGTCATCAATGGGAGTTTCACAGGTGGCCAGATTAGGGTATGTGAATGTGAATTAAAGGTATAATACTTGGGTTAAAGGTGTAGATATTGGGAGCCCCACTCTGGGTATGGGTGGAACCAATCAATAAGCTTATGGCCTGGGTAGAATATAAAGGAACAGAAAGAAGGCAGGCTTGTTGCCCCTGCTGCTTCTGCTTGCTGCTTTCTGCCTGCCTTGCCATGGACTGTTTCTCCTCTGTGATAGCCCTGGGCCATGTCACCCTGCCTTGAAGCCAGCCAACTATGGCTTGAAACCTCCACAAACTGTCAACTGAAATAAACCTTTCCTCCTTTAACTTGTGAGTGTTGAGTATTTTGTCTCAGCAACAAGAAAAATAATGAAGGCAAAAGACTTTCCTTGTCACTGCTCAGATAAGTGAGTCGTGAGTTGTAATTTGTAGCACTTCAGGTCCTTCCTTTGCCAGTGTTTCATGAGCTGTGCTGCTATTCATAAGGCTCAAAACTTCAATTGATCTTGGTGGCAACTGAACCACTATCATAATTTAGAATACTTTTTTTATATCTTAAGGCCATGTGATGTGAGCATTCATAATTCGTGGTGCAGAAAAGCACTAACAACAGTGCATGTACTTCAGACTTTAGCTGTCATTAAAAGGCTCTGAAGAAGAACTATGAGCCATTATGATATGATATGCTTATGAGTTAGCAGATTGCTTTCTGCAAAATATCAGAGATCACGCTGAAAAAATGGGAAGCACCATTAAAAAGCAGTTACATACCAATGAGTGTAGAGTTCTATGCTCAAGAAACATACTCTTTTGTAGTTTAAATTTATTAATTGGGAAAATTGCTTTGAATAAATTCCCATGGTGTGGTCTTCAGAAATGTATGCATAGCATAAAATGAACCCATCCTAACGACACCAGTGTTTCATCCTGGGGACTTAAATATCCAATACACTCAGTAGCTGTATTTCTCATTACAATTTATAAATCAAAAGTTTTATTTGTGCATCAGTTTCTAACCAGCTTGGTTATCATGAGTTACCTCTGGCAATGCTGAGAAAAATCAATCTTCCCAACGTGTAAGTCTACAGCCTGCCTCTGTATCGTGATGATTCAGCCCCTAGTGCGTGACAACACAGACATACCTGGATGGACCTCCATTTTTATCAAACGTTGATGAAGGACCAGGCCTTTCTAAGAGACAAGTAGAACATGTGCGGTGGTAATGCCCTCTTCAGTTAATAATAGAAGTTACCGTTCATTTGGTGTTTTTTATATCGGACATATTTCTGAGTAGTTTATGTACATTATTTCATTTATTGACCCAATAATCCATGTTTATAGACAGATAAGGAATCTAAGACAAGGAAATATTAATTAATTCAGATCATTATCTAGGATGCGGTGAAGATGGCTGTTTCAGTATCTAATTTATTTATATAGCCAGGCATGATACTACACACATGTAATCCCAGGATTCAGGAGGTTGAGGCAAGAGGATTGCTGTGAGTGCAAGACCAGCCTGAACTACACAGTGAGATCCTTTCTCAAAAAAATACTTGGATTCACACTCAAATGTGCACTGTGACAGGATGTGAGTTACTTTAAGCCACAATGCAGGTGTAGTTCTAAAGAAGGAAGTCTTAGGGCGGTCACCTAGTCAGAGGTTGGTCAATAGTCTGAGGGTGTTGAGATTGAAGGAAGCCCAGAGAACTAATAAAGCACACTTCTGGGTGTGTCTGTGAGGGCATTTGGAGAGAAGACTGCTTGATGAGTCCTAGAACTGAGTGAGGAAGACCTGCCCCGGGTGTGAATGACACCACCCAGTTGGTTGAGGCCTGAAAGAACAAAACCCAATGGGGGAGGTCTGCAACATGTGCATTCGATCCTGTTTCAATAGGTGTGTGTGTTTGTGTGTGTGTTGTCTTTGCTATTATCACTGTACTCTGTCAGACCTCAGGTTCTTCAGCCTTCAAACACAGACTTGCACCACTGGTTCTCCAAGGGTTTTCCAGTCTTCAGCCTCAGACTGGGGCTGGCTCTCTAGCAGCTCTCCCATTCTGAGGCTCCCAGCTTCTTGTTCTGGGCATCTGCTGGTTTCTCCAGCTCTCCAGCCTGTGGATGGTTATTGTGGTACTATTTGGCTACTAAGCATGTAAGCCAATTGAATAAATCCACTCTTATAATTATGTATTCTATCCATTCTATTTCTCTGGAGAACCCTAAGTGACAATTACTTCAGGTCTCTTCTAGAGGTGAGTGGAAATTGAATCCAGAACTGCTCCAGAAGCCACATGCTTAACCACTTAGCTAGAGCAAGACCTATACTGCAGGAAGAAAGAGAGAAAGAGAGAGAGAGAGAACTAGAGGAAGGAAGGAAGGAAGAAAAAAGAAAGAAAGAAAGAAAGAAAGAAAGAAAGAAAGAAAGAAAGAAAGAAAAAGAAAGAAAGAAAGAAGGAAAGAAAGAGCCATGACTTTAACCTTTGAAACAAAAATAGATAATCTAAGATTTCAGGAAGTAATATGTAGCCAACCTGAAATAGAACCCCACTCCATGATGATGATCTTGCTCAAAGATGATTGGCACAGTTGAGGGACAAAAGGTGTCACCCCTTGATGCATTCCTATGAACCCATACCATGCTTACCTCTTTGGGTCAACATTTCAGAGAAGACCAAAACCTTTAGCTACAGGACACATGGAACTAGGCCAAATCTAGTTGAGATGTTATCAGAAGGAATTTGGACTATGTATTTATTATGAAACGCTGAACAATTCTTGGGAACCGTGGACATATTTTGAGAACCAGAACATGTAGTCTCCTCAGGAAGCCTTTGTATTTGTCGACAGGGAGTGGAATTTGGCTCCTCCTAAAGGTCTTCCTTGCCAAGTGCTTCCGTCCCTGTCCTCCATTCCTCGGAATCAGACTTGTCCAAGTCTCTTGACACTTTCCAGCAAGGCCAGTTCTCCATCCCTGTGCGGTGAGCTGCATTCTGCTCAGCGCAGCAGATATTGGCTGGAATATCTTCACTTCTGCTTTGCTTAGTGAATTATGGATATAGCTATCCAGCTATCCCCCAATTCCACCTGATAGCAAAACATCTTAAATGGATACCTTGATGCAAATGCTGCTTTCTTCTTTCAAAATGGTGAATTATATTAATTTTTGAAAGGAAAATCAACCTGGAATTTCCTGAATAAATCATCTTAATGAGTAAATTTGATCACAATGTTTTAGGTTTTTATGCATGACTGGATCCAATTTACTTTTATTTAGGATATTTTGATCTATGTATGCAGTTGGGCTGTAATTTTCCTTTCTGATAATGTCT
Source organism: Cuniculus paca (assembly GCA_004365215.1). Lineage (NCBI taxonomy): Eukaryota > Metazoa > Chordata > Mammalia > Rodentia > Cuniculidae > Cuniculus > Cuniculus paca. Next base: position 3,833 of record RJWT010040053.1, read on the forward strand.
TTGTCAGACTGTGGTACCAAGACATGCTGGTCTCTTAAAATAACTTGAGAATTGTTCCATCATTTTTTGTTCTCTGCAGGAGTTTGTGTGAAATCTGTGTTTTTCTTATTGAAAGTTTTGGTCCAATTCACTGATGAAGGCATTTAAGACTGGAAGTTATTTTTGCGGGGGTGGGGATTAAATTTTTTCATGTCTTTTTTGGCAGGGTATTTTTTTTCCTAAGATTTTTCTAAATGATCTAAAAAAGTTTAACTTATTATTTATAATACTATATGATCTATTTATTATCTAAGGGGATATTTCTGATATTGGTAATTTATTAATTTATGGTTCTTCTTTTTGTTCAGGATCATTCTTACCAGAGTTTTACTTTTGACATTGCTGAATGTCTCTTTCCTCTATTATTTTTTGGTTCATTTACTTTCGTCTTTATTTCCTTCCTTCTACTGTAAGTACAACTTTCTGTTCTTTTTTTCACTCCTTGAGAAAGTTTATTGATTTTCAGTTTTTTTATTTTTTCTGTCCTAAACGTTTAACACAAATAGAACACATAAGGAAACACAAAATCTATAGTCCTATACAAACTGAGAACCTTGAAATCTCTAAAGCAAAGACTGTTTCCGACCAGAATTAAGCCAGTTTCCATTTCACCACTGCATTATCTGAATTCCATCACTCAAAAGTCCTGTTAAATGTGACAAACTGAAAACACATTTATAATGTTGCCCCCATCGCCACTAAAATGACAGTGAATTTAAACATTTAATTTAAATTTAAACATTTGAAGAGATGTTAACTCACAAGGACGAAAAGAAAGGAAAACAAACATTTAGAAACTGGAAATCACATGGAAAAGCGATTCTTGACTCAGCTGACGGAAGGACTCTGAAACCAGTGCTAACACCAGGGCCAGCTAGGAGCAGGGTGGCTTGGACCACAGAACCACAGAGAGTCACAGAAGTTGATGGCTCCAGGGTGCAAGTGGGAGTGACAAGACTGGAAGCAAGTGTGTACAGGCAGCATGCGGAAGCCCTGGTCTCCAGTCTCAGAGGTCCAGAGCTCATCTAAAGAGGGCAGGCCAGGGAGACTCTAACTTTATGACATCAGAGCAGGGCACCACATAGATAGAAGGGGATCAACTAGAGTGTCCGCTTTCTTCCACTTCAGCTCACAAAGCTAGCTACCAGGTTTAGATCTGTCAGATCAGAGAGGATTTGGGAAACAGAGGCTGTGGGAAAAATGACAGAAGTGAGAGAAAAGACTCAAAGAAATTAGCAAATGGGAAGGTCCCAATGAAACAGCCCCACAAGATTACCTGCAGAATAGTCCATCAGTTAGCAAGCTGCCTGCAGACCTAACACCACCACACATGTTGCACACACATACACACATACACACACACACCACTCAATACATACACTACACGGCTTACAGCATGCTTTTCAGTGCCTCTGCCTTAAACATGAGATGGGAGCCAACAATGAGCAAACATCTGGGGAAACGCCAAATGAAAATAACTGCTATAAAAACAAAGTATTAAAACAAACAAACAAGCCGGGCATGGTGGTGCACTTCTGTAATCCTAGCACTCTGGAGGCTGAGGCAGGAGGAGCCTTGTGAGTTCGAGACCAGCCTGGGCTACAAAGTGAGCCCAAGGCCAGCCTGAACTACATAATGAAACCCTGTCTCAAAAAGACAAAAACAAACAAACAAACAAATGATCAAGAAGGGGTAAAACTGCTGAATAACCCAAAGTCAGTTAATGAACTTGAAAATGTAATTAAAAACTTACCAACAAAGAAAAGCCCAGGTCCTGATGGATTCACTGCTGAATTCTACAAGAAATTTAGGGAACACTTAATGCCAACACTCCTCAAACTTCAAGGAAATTGAAAGGGAAGCCAGTCTCCCTAACTCATTCCTGAAAGCAACTATTGCCCTAATACCAAAACCAGAGAAAGACCCGACCAAAAAAGAGAACTACAGGTCGATCTCCCTAATGAACACAGATGCAAAAATCCTCAATAAAATACTGGCAAATAGAATGCAACGAGTCATCAAGATTATATGCCATGATCAAGTGGGATTCATCCCAGGAATGCAGGGGTGGTTCGACATATACAAATCAATAAATATAATACACCACATCAACAGAGCCAAAGACAAGAATCCCATGATCATCTCAATAGATGCATAAAAAGCTTTTGACAAAATCCAACACTCATTCATGATAAAAACCCTACAGAAGGGCAATGGATTTAGCTCAATGACTCAAGTGCTTGCCTGGTAAGTGCGAAGTCATGAGTTCAATCCCCAGTACCAAACAAACAAACAAAAAACCCTACAGAAAATCAGAATAGATGGTCTTTACCTCAACCTGATGAAAGCCATATAAGATAAACCAACAGCCAACATCTTACTAAATGGACAAAAACTGCAAACTTGCAACCTAAAATCAGGAACAAAACAAGGATGTCCACTATCACCACTCCTATTCAATATAGTTCTGGAAACATTAGCTAAAGCAATTAGACAAGAGAGAGAAATAAACATATAAAGAATTAAAAAAAAATCAGGCTCCCAAAATTCAAGGACCCAATCCCAAAGTGGGCATCTGAGATGATACACACTTCTCAGATGAAGAAATACAAATGACAAATAAATATGTGAAAAAAAGTTCAATGTTGATGGTCATTTGATAAATGCAAATTAAAACAACACTGTGACTCCATCTCACTCCAGAAAGAATGGCCAAGATCAAGAAATCAACCAATAAAAAATGCTGGAGGGATTATGAGGAAAAAGAAACTCTTCTCCACGTTGTTGGGAGTGTAGGCTGGTGCACCCACTGTGGAAATCAGTGTGGAGACTCCTCAGAAAGCTAGGATTAGAGATGCCATTTGATCCAGCTATGCTGCTTTTGGATATTTTCCCAGAAGAATTGAAAACATCATGTCACAGTGATATATGTGCACCCATGTTTATAGCAACACAATTTGTAATAGTCAAATCTTGGAAACAACCCAAGTGCCCATCAATCAAGGAACGTATAAAAAAGACGTGGTATTTTTATACAATGGAGTACTACTCAGCTATAAAGAAAGATTGCATCTAGGCTTTTATAAGTAAATGGACACAACTCAAGACCATACTCGTAAATGAAATAAACTCGTATGTGTAAATACCATATTGTCTACCTAGTGTAAGAAACTGAAAGAGTAAATATGATCTAAAATCTATAATAAATATTGTGTAAGGGTAAGAAACTGCTCAAAGAGGAAAAGTAACTGGGATAGGGGAAAGGAGGAAAGAAGGAAGGGAAAAGGAATAAGACATAAATTTGTATATATGTACATAAGATAGCTAAAATGACTATACTACTAATTGTACTAGTTCTTGGAGAAGAACAGTGAAAATTCATATGATTAGATCAATTTTACATGTCTATATCTGGTGACCTAAGCAACCCTTTTAAAAGTAACAATATGAGCTGGGCGTGGTGGCTCACGCCTGTAATCCCAGCACTCAGGAGGCTGAGACAGGTGGATCGTTGTGAGTTCGAGACCAGCCTGGGCTACAAAGTGAGCTCAAGGCCAGCCTGAACGGCATAGTGAGACCCTGTCTCAAAAACAGGGCTGGGGATCTAGCTCAGCGGTCTAAGCGCCTGCCTGGCAAGTGCAAGGTCGTTGCAAGTGCAAGGTCATGAGTTCAATCCCCGGTGCCACAAAAAAAAATAAATAAATAAAAAATAAAAGTAACAATATGCAATATGACAACCATTGTTAAATTCTTATTATCTTGTTTTGTAAACCTATACTGTTATTGTTTTGAGTTTGTTGTTGTTTGTCTCTTTTGCTTTTTGCTTTTTTCTGCATCTTTTTTTCTCTTAAATAAATAAAAACAATTTTTCGAAGCTCAGTAGAAACAGAAATAATGAAAAAAGCAGAAGAAACATTCAAAAAGTGATAATTGATAGGAAAGAGGCAGAGACAGAGACTAAGACTGAGATAGAGAAGAGAAGGACATTAGCAGGTTAGAGAAAAGTTCTTTGAAAAATAAAACAAAAAGCCAAACTCTTGGAGATAAAAACTATGACAGCAATAATGCAAAAACATGGTAGAAAGGTTGGAAAGTTAAATATAAGAAATAATCCTGTGGAGGAACGTAGGGGAGAGAGAGAGAGAGAGAGAGAGAGAGAGAGAGAGAGAGAGAGAGAGAGAGAGAGAGAGAGAGAGAGAGATCCTCTTCTTCCCAGATGTTTAGCAGGTGTGTGTGCCTTCACATGTGCATGCAAGTCAGGTTACGCAGCTGCAACCGAAAACATGACTAATCATCATCACAAATGCTTTTAAAATTCCAAAACCCCATCCAAACAGCCATCAGGGCTATGTGGTTACATGCTGTATTTCCTGAGGAGAAATCTATTAAACCAAAAGACACAATAATAAAAACCCAATTAGAGCATGTAGTGTTAATTTAAAAACAAAATGAAACCACTGTTTATAATGATCCCAGTGATAATTTTTTTGGAAAACAGTTGTTAATTAATAAATGCTAGAAAAAGAAGGACTAAGAATAATGACTAAGCAGTGATTTTAATTGCTGCAAAGTCCTTGTTTGAATCTCATCCTGAGCCATTCACTTCCTTCTGTGCCTTTTAAGGTTGAAGTTGTTTTTACTGTCACTCAAAGCAAAAACAGCAGACTTCTTAAATTGTGTTGGGAGCCAATGCACTCCTATATAACATACACTCAACAAAGAAAGAAGGAATGGGAAGAATAAGTCCCAAGGTAAATTAACTCCTGCTGTAGATAGTCAGACTTACCCTTGAGCGCCAGAGCAATGACACAAACACTAACAATCCTGCCAATGACTGCACAAGCTGTTTATTTATGAGGTGTTTGATGAGAGAGAGACAGGAGTGCCCGGGAACATGGACAAATAGGACCATATTCAAAAGATCTTTTAAAAAACAGACTTTATTTTTTAGAACAGTTTTAGATTCACAATGTTGAGTGGAAAGGGAAAATACTAGCAAATACATTAGAAATACATTAGAAGCTTCCCCTGTATCTATTGCTCTCTCTTTGTTGCTCCCCTACCATGCACCCGCACACATTTCCCTCTACTAACATCCAACACCAGAGTGGAACAGCGCTGTGATCAGTGAGCCCACAACGACCACATCCTTAGCATTTAGCACTAAAATAGTTAATATTCGTGTTTGTGTTTGGTGTTGCATAGTCTGTGGGTTTTAACAAATGTACAGTAATAGGTATCCACCATTATACTATCATATAGAGTAGCTTCACTGTCTTAAAAATGCCCTATTCTCCCCTTATTGATCCCTTCCCACCGAATCCCAGGCAACCACTAGTATTTTTTACTGTCTCCATAGTTTTGCCTTTTCCAGTGCCTTAGAGTTGAAATCATACAGTGTGTAGTCTTTTCAGGCTAACTTCTTTCACTTATTAATATACATTTATGTTTCTTCCATGTCCTTTTATGGCTTAAAGGAGCCCTGAATTAAAAAACAAAACAAAACCAAAAAAAACTTTCCTACTCTCTGTAGTAGATATTTACAGACATTTGTGCTTTAAAGTTTGGAAAACACAATACATTCTAATTCAATACATTTCCTAAAGCAGTTCCCATCTTTCCCAACCTTCTTGGGTCCAAGGAGCTGATGGAACCCATGGTCAACTATTCATTAATTATTCAGTGTCTGTCACTCACCATTGTAGTTTACTATGATGGAATAACAAATGACCACAACACTTAGTGGTCCACTGCAAACATTTATTATGCTTACAAATTCCTTGGGTCAAGAATTGGACATGGCTCACATGGGACCTCATCTCCCCTGACAGTGTCTCAGATCTCAGCTGGAAAAATTGAAGGCTGGAGGGCAGAGTCATCTGAAGGTTCATTCACTCATCTCTCCGGGGGTTGAAGCAAGCTGCCAGTGGGACCCATCTTGTGCTCTCTGTGCGGTCTAAGTATTTGGTCTATTTTCCATTGCTGTAACAAAATACAGAGGTGGGAAAACTTTATAAAGAGGTTTATTCTCTTGCAGTTTTGGAAGTTGAAAGTCAAACCAGGGTGGTCCTATTTGTTTGGCCTCTGGTGACAGGCTCAGAGCAGTGGGCATTAAGGCAGGAACTGCATGAGAGGAATCACAGAGTGAGCTGGCAGAGAGTGGAGAGGGGTCAGACTCATATGTTTGCAACAACTCACTCTAGAGATAATTAATGAGGCTCCCTGGGAACTACCTTAATTTCTTCTGAGGACAGCATCCCAGTGACCCGACCACTTCCCAGGAGGCCCTTCCTCTTCAAAGTTTCACACCACAGCACCATGACTCTGAGGACCATGCCTCCGACATGTGAACGAACCTCTGGGGGACAAACCACATCTCCCCATAGCAGGTCTGTTCAGTTTCCTCGCGGCTAGTGACTGTCCTCAGGGAGCAGCAGGCAGAGGCCTGATTTCACGATCTAGCCTTGAAATCAACCATTTGGCAGTGTCGTGTTTACTGAGACTGTCACAGAGTCTGCTCTCCTTCTTCCCCAGATCTTGGCTAAAGAAAGAGAGATTTTGCCTCATGATGGAAAAGGGAAGCTGTGGAAGTACATCTGAGACTGGAAATATCACTGTTTCTATTTCTGGAAAATACAACTACCTGTGTAGGAGAGGGACTGTGCTGGGTCCTGGGGATTCATAGTGAAAAGCCATGGGTTCTGGTCTCCAGACAGATGAAGGACAAGTTAACATGCATAAAAATGGACGAGGTCAAGTTCTAGAGAAGTGGAGTGCAGCAGTGCTTTGGAAAACACTAGAGAAACGTCACAACCCAGCTCTGGCGCTCGAGGAAGGAAAATTACTGCAAAATCTTATGGAACACCTCACCTGCATTTGTGAAAACACAGGTGCAGATCTGTGGGCTCTTGTGCCCACATAGACCACAAGGCTCCCTTCTGTAGCCACTAGCACAGAACTGTGGGTGCTGACCTCCCCGTGGTCCTGCCAAGAACCTTCCTGACCTCCCACAAAGAGGCAGTCCACGCTGAGCCAGTGCAGAAACAGTGGTCACACCTCGGGGTCACCTGGCATTGTTGAGAGAGATAACATTTCCCAGGACCCTGCTGGTTAGAGTCCACTCCTCAGCCAGTGTTGAAATGGTCTGAGGTCAGAGACGACAGAGGCGAAATGGGTTAAATTGCTCAAGTAACTCTACTTCTTTTCCTCTACCTGTTTCAGCTTCCTAGAGGGCCCAGGAAGGAGTCTGCAAACTAGGGATCCAGTTCATGCCTCTATGTTACCCAGAGGAAATGGCCAACAGAGATTCAAGAGACCCACCCAGGGGGACCAAAGCCCAAGGTCTAGAGTTGAGTTTCTGATTTTCACACCATGCCAAGTACTCAAATGTTTCTTGGTAACCTACGAGCAAATCAGATGGTTTGTGGTGGGATTTGGGATGATTATCATCCAGTCTGCACTTCGCTTGTGAATCAGATTTTGGGGTCCCTTTATGTACAGCCATCCCCACTCCTTCATAACAGTCACCACTTTGCACTGCCAAGGAGGCGCCATCTCCCCACTGAGGCACTGTCCCCCGCTCTAGTACACCCGAATTGCCTCGTTTCCCTCCAGGTTGAGAGAGGGAACTGAGGCTGAATGAATGATACAGTTTTTTAAATTTGTTTTTAATTATCATGGCCTGGTAACCCTTCGAAAGAACCTTCATAGAAAGTAGTTTTATTTTTTCCACGTATTAACCTCATTCACTAGATTGGAAAAAGAATTCCTCATCTCTCAAAACCTCTCCCTTTCATTCTTCTCATTCCTTTTCTTTTTTTTCGGAAAGTAATGTGTGTAAAACTGGAGCCAAGTATATTGTGGCTTCAAACGCGCTAGCCGGCTTGGAGCAGAAGCCCGTGGGATTGCTGGTCTTTGCCTCAGGGGATCGCCCCAGTGGCCTCTATCTGTGAAAGGGAGGGGCCTGAATGGGCCTTTGATTGGCCCTAGTGTGGGGGTGGAGGGTAGGGAAGGGACAGGCTTGTTATTTGACACTCTCTGTTGGGCTTGGCCCTAGGCCTCACTCCCTATTCAGGCCTCCCTGGAGCCTGCAGGCCTCCTCTGAGGATGCCCTGACTTGGCAAGTGCTGAAATACATAGAATTCCTTGCTTCTTGGGAAAGATATCAGTAATCCCAAGGGCTTGGTGAATTCCACGCACTTGGAGAGCGGTCCTCTTCATAAAGCTGCCCCTCCCAACACACACACACACACACACACACACTCACACATCACACACACACTCACAGGCACTCACTATGCCTTGCTAATGCATTAATCTTGCTTATGCTAGCTGCTCTGTACTGTTATTGCCGCAGAAAGCCAAGAATAGACAAGTAACTTGTTAGAACTAATGTAAGAACTTGAGAAGAATACGAGGGAAATATAATGTCAAGGTTGTCATGCTGCATATTGGGTTATGAGTTCAAATCCAGACTCTACTACCATTTATGACCTTGAACACTTTATTTAACCTCTCTGCCCTCTTCTGGACTTCAGTTCTCTCCTCTATAAATAGTTATAACATCTCCTTTATAGAGCCATTGTGAGACTGAATGCTTTCCATACATATAAAATACTTACAAAGTACATGGCTTATGGTGAAGTTTGATAAGTATTAGTTATTATGTTATTTTATGATATTCTGATAGGACATTGAGATC